>JAULBZ010004010.1:0-15436 GCA_032360805.1 Neoturris breviconis
TTATTAAAAAGCTTAGATGAAGCTATCAGTAAGCAAGGCAAACAAAAGAAAGTTATCTATGATAAAGAACTCGTATTTGGAAAACTTGGTTGGACATAACTGATTGACTTTGTGTGATTCTTCATCGAAGAGGGTCAACACAGCGTAAAATTTACCGAATACGGTACCGTATTTGGACTGTGTATTGCTATATATGGTAATACACAGTGTAATTACGGGATATATCGGACTATTTTCGGCAGTCTATCACGCTGTGCAAGGTAGCGACTGAATTTTCAAATCCGCTTATTATGTGGTTGGTGGGAATGGATGCCAACATGGTATTGAATTCTGCAAGGAATAATTTTCTTAGTGTAAAAAGGCTATTCAATACAGCACGCATGCGTACATAAATATAGGGTTACTCAGGATTATATTCAGTATACTTTATGAGAGAAACCATGTGATATCGAACTATTTGGCATCAAATTTCCAAACTGTTCTGCTCCTGTTATATATTACATCCGCTTCAAGACAAGAACAATGGGCCTATTCACAAATACATGAAAACGAGGCTGCTCAAAGTAAATACTTATTGCAATGCACTAAAAAGAAGTTATTACGTTGCAACACATTTCTACTTCGTACAACGCCTCGTTTTCATGAATAAGTCTACCCCCTTAAATATGGACTGTGTATTTGGCAATACATCGTCCATATATGGGTATATACACAGGTACAAATGCAGCAGTTTTTCATTGTGCAAATATCAGCCATTTTCTTTTGTTTTCAAAGCACGAATAAAATAGCGCATAGAAAGCTTATCTTCAATAAATTCATTTAGATTTTGTTTTGCATTGTCTAGTGATCAAATGTAAACAAACTCGAAAGGGTTTAACCGCTCCACCAATGGACAAAAACCTGTTTAAAGTCCGCAGTAAAGACCCTAGAACAATGTCGACGTTGTTCCAGTGTCTTTACTGCTGACTTTGAACAGGTTTTGGCCCACTGGACCTATTCTGCCAGGGGTGTCGAATAGATTTGCGATCATATTGATTGACAAATAATTTTAATATATCTGAGAAAATCACTTGAAATTTTGTGACTTTTCCTAAAGTTTTATTTGGCTTACGATTGGCACAAAAGGTATTTTATTCCAGGGGCTATTTTTCTGGGGGTATAATTTTACTTTTTTAACTTCTTTTATTTTTATTTTGCAATAACTTATAATGTGGTTTACCCTACATGTAGCACAATCCTAACCTTGCTACACTATTTTAAAGACCGGTTTGGCTTCAATTATTGGTTGCGTTTGATATTTTACAGACCAAAATAAAATTTCTTAATCAAGTCATTATTTAAAGTTATTTAACTGCTTTTAAAGAATTTCCTTATGCAGCGGACAAAAGCTTCCCCAAGCATAGATATACGTATACCTATGTTCCAAGTCAGTAGTAAAGACGCTAGAGTAAAGTCAAAGACAAGCATTTTCCAACGCTCACTATTGGAAGTGTATTTCGAGTGTCTATTAATATTATCCATGGATGATATTAATAGACACTCTAAAAACATTTCCAATAATTTGCATCTAATAAATTAAGATTAAAATTAGTCAATAAATAAAGTCTCCTAATTCGTTGCATAAAAATGTACAGATCAAAATATGTCCCGCGGGCTAAATTGACCCTGAACCCTTTTCCCAAATATAAAGGACAATAATACAGAACAGATGACAGAATATGGATATAACACCACCACACACAGCGTGAAAGCCTACCGAATACGGTCCCGTATTTCTTCGTATTCGAACTGTGTATTGCCATACAGCAACGTATTATACGGGACCGTATTCGGTAGGCTTTTCCACTGTGACAATGAAAACCTACAAGTTATGATCAATCGATCTATTCCCAGCCGGCAAAAGTCTGTTCAAAGTCAGCAAAATAACGTTAGAACAACATTCTTTGAACGTTGTTCTAACGTTATTTTGCTGACTTTGAACAGGTCTTTTCTGGATGGGTATCTAATGCGTCATTTGATGCTTTACTAAATCTTTCTTTGTACGAAATTGTACCACCTGATCTTTTGTAAAACATGACATGCAAAAATACGGTAGTTTCGAGCCATGACCTTTAATATGATGCCTTGCTTGTTTTTCTAATGTATTGAATCGTATTGCACAGTTATCGTCTATGAGACAGCCATATTCCTGTTCACCATATCGAAACATTAATGTAAAAACTTTTCCTGGTGTTATGTTTGGGGTGATGTGTTCAATTGGTTGGTTGTGATTGGTTTTATTGTGCTTAGTTTGATTACTCTCATCACTCTTTGTTTTAAAAAGTTTTACATGCGCGAGGTTGAAAGACATACTTTTTTGTTTCAGCTCTCATGGTTTCATCACACTTAACATTAAAATCCGTAAATTCCGATTTAATCCGATTCGTGTTTTACCTTCCGATTTTTTAAATCGACTATTCTCTGGTCTATAAATTATATGTCAATTGAATTTATTGGTTTTTTCTAGTTTTTATGTTGTTGTTTTTTTATTTCTTCGTTTGTTTTTTGTTACTCCTTTAGCAATAATATCAAGTTCTACAATTTTTCTTTTCTCTTTTACTTTTTACTTTTAGTTCAATTTTCCTTTTCTTTTCTTCTATTTTAACTTTCTTTAGTAGTAATACAGTATATATCTATAGAAGTTTTCTTCTTTTTCTTCTATTTTTATTACCTTTTATTGTTAGTTGAAATTTTTTCTTTAGTAAGTAGCGTTATACTGTATGTCTATAAATCTTCTTCTTTTTTCCATTTTTACTCAGTGGTCACTGAGTCCGAAAGACGCCTAGAACAATTGAGGGAGTTTATAAAAAAAAAATCTCCTTTTTTTTCTCTATTTTAATTATTTTTTTATTTTTTTATTGTTGAAGCTGTTAAATTTTATAAAATATTAATAGCTATCATTTAATGTATTTTCAAGTACATGTGGTCAAAGTAGATATGTTTTGTGGTCAAAGTAGATATGTTTTTTCTAATCTTTAATTAATAATCTCTACAAAAAGAGGATATGATTGGTTAGAATATTGCATTTTGTCGCTTCAATGTTTGTGGAGCAGATTTTATGCGTAGCTACGCACACTTATAACACAGTTGCAGGAGCGCATTAGTTGTAAGCATTATGAACAAAGGTTTTTGGTAGATCGAATTGTGACCGCTCTGGACTTTAAACTGACTAGCTATAACCTGCTAAGGTATGTTCTCAATTTGAAGTTGATTAGCCCAACCTTGTTCCCAAGGCTTCTTGCCATTTCGAAATACGTAAGAGCAAACCGCTTCCGTATTTCGAAAAGGCAAGAAACCCTGGGAACAAGGTTGTGATTAGTCCTGACAAATAAGTCAACTGGAGAAAAAAACACCTATTCCAGAGAAGAGCCCTATTGGCGGACACTAAATTTGTCTAAATTATGTTTGAATGTTTCACAAAGAAAAATCGATATTCCCGTTTGGAAAAATATTAAGTGTTTTACCGCGTTTTTAGGCAGAATTTCGGATTGTTCTCAAAGCTTAAATAGTTTCATGTGTGGCAAATAATAAGTCCTTTCTATACGTGGACGCAGATGCTAAATGCCTCCTAATCGTGTTTTTAGGTATGCGCATTCGCAGGTTCTAAACATGATTAAATAATTTTTTTTGATCGGAACTTTGATTTTGACTTGGCGTTGTCCATAACAGAAACTCAAAAAAAAGATTCGTTTGAAAAAACATGAAATTTTTATGTTTGCACAATTCAAATCATGACTAATTTACTTGCATGCTTCATCATAGTGGGGTATCAATGCTCAAAATGTATATATTCCCAAATAACGATATCCCGAGAAAATTAACAAAAATACAATGGTAACCCGAAAGAAGAACAACACAAGCAAATTACTGTGTATTAGTTTGAAAAGTTTATAGAACAGTTTTTGAAACAAATATAAATGAATAGAACCATAGATAGAACGTTATCCCACAGATAGCTCAGGAAAATAATGTTTTGCATGCGCTTATACTATTGTTTCAAAAGTGAATATTGATGTTTCTTTGTGACAATAATACAGATTCGTTCGGATACGATGAAATGATTTAGACGCATTTTGAGTTTGCGCATGGGTATGAAAATAATATGTTATTAAACGGAAAATACCAATGCTTCTTTATGAAGGCCTGTTTAAAATTCAGATTTACAAATAAGGAATGTCCTGGCGCTCATGGAAACGACTTGTTTATTTTCCTTACGTCAATATTCATATGTATTTCGTTGTGAAACATTGAGACTAATTCGAAATCCTAGTTTAAAAACACGATTTAGACTTCTTTGTCTGAAAATAAGCATGCATGCAAATTTAATGAGTTTTTCCAAACGATGTCTCTTTGCAAAACAATGAGATTGACTCGAAATTCTTGCTTTAACCCTATTCACCATTGAGGGGGGAGGGGGAGGGGCATAAAGTGCCTGCGGCATTTTCGTTTAGCGATAATTTTTTTTCTATTAATGGTATGGTACAGTATTGAAATTAGGTGACTATTCCCAACTTTTACCAAGGATTTTGACCATTTAATTTTTTTGGAATTGTTAGGCTAACTTTGGAACTGGTATGTGTTAATTATAGAAATACTGAATGAAATGTACAAAAGTATTGAAAAATACAGATCAAATTTCTTATTTTACAGACCAGAGTATAGATTTTACAGACCACAGAACGATTATTACTTATGACGTCATAGCAGGTACTAATGACGTCATCAACTCAAACATATTTATTGAAATGTGTTTGTATTGCGTTTTTTTATATGTGCACCAAGTTTCACGCCATAAGTATTAGTGGTTCGGAAATAAAAGACCACAAACTTTTTACATTATTTTACACTATTGATGACGTCATAACAGGTGCCAGTGGCGTCCTCAAATTACAAAAAAACAATTTTAAACTGTTTATATTGACGTTTTCTATAAATGTACCAAGTTTCATGTCATAACTATTACGGGTTTAAAAATAAACGCCACAGCCAATTTAGAGCATTTTTCATTATTGACGACGTCATAGCAGGTATAAATGACGTCATCAAGTCAATTTTTCTTGGTCAAAGTGTTTGTATTGATTTGTTCTATAAAGTATACCAAGTTTCGTATCATAAACATAAGCGGTTCGGAAAAAAATGGACGCGGGCACCCCTTGTCTCAAATATTTATGTAAATTCTTGTAGATCTAAGAGATGTGTACATTTGCTCACTAATAATTAAAAAAGCAAGAAAGTATCTCCGTTTCCTGTGGGGAGGAGAATCTTTACGATTTCTTATGTCTGTGCTCCTCTAATCTTTACCAACTTGATAAAAAAACATACCAATATTGTTACTTCTGAGAATAAATGTTCAAGTCACAGTGTATTTAGACGATATGTTATTGACGTCTCAAACCAAAAAAAAAGTTTTTACATATTCCAAGGGATACAACTACGTTTCTATTACAGAATCTGGGGGTTCGTGATAAATCAAAAGAAGTCCAGATAACTCCGGCGAAACAAATAGAATTCCTGGATATCCTAGCGGATTCAGAAACTATGACATTAGCTCTCGCATCAGAAAAGATGAACACAATTGATAGGAAACTGTCATTTGTGGCTCAAGCAATGGTACCAGCCAGCATGCTTTTACAGATTCAATAAAATCAGGAAATTGCGAAGAAGTCATCTTACAATACCAAGATATAATGAAACAAGAACTATCTATAGGAAGTTACCTGAGAAAGAAAACTTGACCCTACGCAATGCAAAACTTTTGCATGTTGTTCCACCAGAGTGTGTGATTCAGATATATGCCTCAACCACGGGATGTGCAGCACACTGTTTAGGAGGGAAGTGGGAAGTGGGAAGTGTTCGAAGCACAATAATGTTCTGGAAATGATTGCAATATAATTTGCCTTGTTCAAGGACGGCTGAGATATTCACTGGCAGATCGTGCTTCAATTTTACTCATAAAATCATAATGTCTTAAAAAATTAAGAAATTTCAAATTTTGACCAAAACAGGTGGCTATGTTACTTTTAAATTAAAACCTGGCAAGACTGAGGCTATGACAATACGCTAACAGACTGACTCTCTCACTCTCTTAAAGATTTGTTTCTTCAACAAAAAGCCCAGTAGTAAACAAGTATTTGTCATGTATAGAGAAACTCATTGGAATATATGTGGCGAAAGGTAATTTCCTACAATTTAGAATGGTTCAGGCTTTAATCTTCTACTTGACGTAAGCTATCTTATAAAATTGGAGGGGCTCACAATCAGGAATTACTATCACTAGCAAAGGAGATTTGGGACTACCTTTTTTGCAATCAAATCACAATTACTGCAGACATTTAATTGTGAGAGCGGATTGGGAGTCCTGCAACCTCTCAGTCTCCAGTGAAACTAGATCCTATTGTTTTCAGAAATATAACCGACCGATTAGGGATGCCAGGCATAGATCTGCTCATCAGGTGCCAGCATATACGGCTTGGAAACCAGACCTAGGAAGGAGAGCCACAGATGCTCTGCAACACGATTGAAGTATCTTATTTCCATATGTATTCCCTCAAGGTCAGGTACTGGTGAAGGTTCAAAGGGATACCATAATTTTACATGTAACCCCAGTGTGGCAGACCCAGTACTCAGTATTACTACACTTTAAGAACTACACACTTTGGTAAAAACCAGGACGCTGAGATTGGTGGTATGAACCGTTTTTGGAAAGTTCTGGCAGCAACAGATCTTTCAGAGGATGCTTCCATGCTTATCAAAATAGCCGGCGAAAAGATTCGATTCCTCGTTGCGGGCTGGATCGGGCTGGTGTCTTGAGCGACTGGATGATCCATTTCGTTGTGAAGTAATATTTGTTTTTAATTTCTTAGCATCACTCTTCAAGGCTAGTTTTGAGTAGTCTGCCATCAGTGACCATAGGTCTGCTATCTCAGAATAACATTGTCGACTCTGTGCCAATAGGTCAACATTTGCAATCGCAATTCACAAGAAAACGCGAGAAAACGCGACACCTTTTTGCCGCGGGGCGGGTCTGCGAAACAGGCTAAATTCACATTCACATTCACTCTTTAAAGACAGTCTCAGACCACCACAACCTACAATTTTTGAATTTTTCGAATTTTAGCAAGCAATACACACCACAAGCAAAACGCAAGTGCTGAAAGTGACCACTAGACGTCCCTTGAGGTTTATCTCAGAGGTTTATCCGAGTAGACTTAAGACTTTTTACAAACTCGACAAATTTTGTTGCTTCTAGCAGCCTAGTACCCAAGCTCTTCGCACAAAAGCGAATTTCAGTGCATTTCGTCTTGCTAATCGAAATTTAAGTCTTTTTGCCAAATTTGAAATTCTGCATGAAATGATGACTTATGCCAATTTTTAATACATGTTCGGATAGTAGAGAGCCTGGAGTGTATTGAGACCAAGTTTCAAGTAAAACATATTAGTAGTTCGAAAGTTATTGGGGTGTGATACATTGTACCCCTCCTCCCCCCGGGTTATTAGACCCCCAGAAATCCCGGGTTTTATAGGGTAAAGCGTTGTCTAAAAGTATAGACAAAAAAAGTATATATAGCCATATAGTGACGTCTCAGTTTCGGAACCCTTAAAACAACACGAGATTTACCTTCCAGATAGCTATATATTTCTTTTAAGGGAGGTCTTTTAAAGTCCCTGCACAGACTCAAACACACTCAAACTTTTTTCTGAAAAACATTTTTATATCAGGTTAGGATATCTCATCTTATATTCTACAAAAAGTGTAACGTAAATTCCAGACATTTCCAGACATAACTGCTGTGAATTTAATTATTGAATTTAAAATTTCATAAGTTTCGTTCTTTAAATACAAGCTCGTCTCCAGCGCCTTTTTCTTTATTATTTTGTCACTCTATATTTAAGAGATTATGATATACAATCCTGGAAAATAATACTGTAGACAAAGTGAACATTTTGCAAAAAGTCGAAATTTCAACTTAGAGAGAAAAAGTCTATAATTTTGATTAACAAAACGATTGTCCCGAAAATTTGAATTTATTCCAAAAGCCTGGGTACTAGGCTGCTGGGAACAACAGAATTAAGTCTACTAGATAAATATCTGAGATAAACTAAACTCGAGGTGGTTTTTCGCATTTTGGTTTTACTTGTGGCGTGTATTGTTTACACAACTCTATCTACCTTTATCGAGAGAATCACATATTGTGAAATGCTTTCTTATATTCGAAAATTTACAGTAATAGAAGAAAAAGTAGAATAACCTGATATGTTAGGCTTAGAAACACAGCAGTAGGTGGAAGCTAACCAAATCTAACCCTAACCACCACCAGAAAATGCAGTGCCAAATGATGCAACTGTGAATGAGGTTCATTCCATAGAGGGAAGCGAAAGAGAAATTACGAGTCGTTCCAGAAGTAGGAAACGGGAAAGGAGACGTTCTTCATCGAGCACAAGCAACAGCTCATCGAGTGAATCAAGCTCGTCATACTCCGCTCACATACTAGTTCAAACAGTCAGATGAAACGGAAATGTAATACGATCCAATGCCTTTTTCATTTGCACTAGAACAATTAGTAGTTATACTGGCACAAGCTCAGAGATCAATGAACTTTCATTGGAGAAGATCAATAACCTGCACAGAAATAATCTGCACAGCGGAGTACACCTTCTCAGAACTCAATGCAGAAGCGGACCGGAAATCCAGACAGAAAGGTTCTAGCAAATGGAAACTAAAAACAAAAATATTTCAAGAAATTGTCAGAAGATGAGGACCCCAACAATATACCTATTTGCATCCCTAATAAATCACCAACTAGGAACATATAGAAGTTGGAAAATGGACCTAAAAAGTAGAGGAACGAATGCGTTCTCTCAAAACTGGTCACATATGTTCCCATATGGTTTTCCGTGTTCAGTCTGATAGGGACAACTTTTCCAAAGAACATTACACCATCATATCAACATGATCATTGTTACACAAATTTGGCCATCACAAACATGGTACCTCCTTCTTCTAGAGATGTCCATAAGGAAATCACTACCCATTACTAAAAAATCCGGAGGAGGCCCATCCACTGCTCCAAAACAAAACGTTACACCTAGCAGCGTGGCTAGTCTCCGGTAAGAAATGCGAACAAAAGGAAGCTAGCCAAGCTACCGCCCTTATCACATAGTATAGTGTAAATATGTTATATCCAGTTGTTTTTTGAAGAACTTCTGAAAATGTGTGCGTATAATTTATAAAAGTAGATGTTTTTGCAAAAACGCCCGCGTTCTATTTTTAAGCCGGCCCACGTTTTGATTCATCGAAAGGTGATACAATAGATGTTGCATATTATAGTATTAAAGTAAAATGAGAAGTTCCTTAAAAACAAGAATTTTTTAAAAAACGAGAAGTTCTTTTTAAAAATGCGAGAAGTCCTTGGAAAAACAAGAATATTTGTTAAAAAAGATTGTTTTTTGTGACCCCCCTTAGGGCCATTGTATCTGCCTAATAAAAAAAAGAGATATCTCATGGTACTAATGGACTTCCGCAGTTTGATATATTCAAAAGTTGTTGAATGTTTAACAATATATAGACATCGCACAAAAAGAAAGTTCTACTTTGAGCAGCCAACGCCTCGTTTTCGTGCATGTGTGAATAGGTCTTTTCACTTTTGAAAGAAAGATAATAGAAAGGTTTTGTAACTTTGCACACAGGTATAAATATGTTATACACATGTTTGTTGTACAAAAATAAAAGAACGAGGTAATGCAGCATTTTGAACTGAAAAAATAAAAAAATGCATTTTTATGAAATTGCTTATGATTATGATAAAGTTGCTTAACTTATTTTTATTTCTGTCTGGGCATTGGTTGTTTATGAAATGGCGTCAAATATGCATCTAATAAAAATTGTATTGGACAGTATCCCAGTGGGAAAACGATTGTGTGACGTCAATTTCAACCAATGGAATGTCTTCATTTGGATTCTGCGCGGAATTTTACGCTAATGGAAAACGGCCTGAAGTTGTATCATACATTCCAGAGGACGGTCAAGTTTAAACCGCAGTAAAGACGCCACTACAACTACGTTGTTCATAGTTGTTCCAACGTCAAGTTTGAACAAGTCATATGAAGTTGAATTTAAATAATATATTCTGCACCAAATAAAATTTCGTTTTTAAAAAAGGCATAGCTAATATTCAACCTCGTTCCCAAGACTTTAGAAGGCTTGGGTACGAAATTTTGTAATAAATGTATATATACAATAACTTATCATTTATTTTAGACGTTTATAACGACTTTTGCTGACTCAGCAAATTAACAGTTTTACAGATAAAAAATATCGTTTCAAAAACAATATAGCTAACACCTGAAAAACTTCCAAATAATCCAGAAAATTATTTTTAAAAAACCAAATCAATAGACCTATTCACAAATACATGAAAACGTAGGCGTTGGCTGCTCAAAGTAGAACTTGATGCAATGCAATAACTTCCTTTTTGTGCACTTGTGAATAAAGCTATTCCAATGAGTAAAAACTTGTTCAAAGTCCGCAGTAAAGGTGCTAGAACAACGAACAACATTTTGCCCACTGAGATGTGACAAACAACAGAAAACTTAATTCTTGCCTTGATGTACCAATGTCGTGGAATAAAATATGCAGAGCATTTTCTAAAGTCCGACTTCATTCCACATTACACGTGAAAATATACCCAGCCGGCGAAAACCTGTTCAAAGTCAGAAAAATAACGTTGTTCTGACGTTATTTTGCTGACTTTGAACAGGTTTTTGCCGGCTGGGTAAGAACATGATGATGTTTGGATTTATCTTGCACAACACAGTCACATGCCCAGAGGTCAAAAACCTGTTCAAAGTCAGCAGTCAATAAAGACGCTAGTCGCTGTTCTATCGTCTTTACTGTGGACTTTGAACAAGTTTTTGCCCACTGAGAACGGTATAAAAGCATTACATGTATTTAATGCAGCCAATTAATTAATACGTTCATGTCACCGTTTAACCTTTCATTAGTATGGTGTGGACTCCCTGGATTTTTAGATTTTGCTGTGAAAGTAACATAACAAAAATTATTAATTTCCAAATACAAACAGACAATAACTTCCTTTTTGAGCAGTGCCCTGCAATAGAGACGCTAGCAACCAACATTGAAAATGTTATACAAACGTCTTTACTGCGGAATTTGAACAAAACTCCTCTGCTAATTTAATTATTACAGTTCACAGCGAATCCTCAAATCAGGGGAATTATCAGACCATCTTGAAATTTATCAACCGCATTAAAGTATTTAAAATTCCTAACCTACGCTACATACAACTCGAACTAAATAAGCGAAGGATAAAATCCTCGACTAAAAATTTCCAATTCGTTGCTGCGAATTGTATTTCCCGGTAAATAAAATTCAAATTGTAATTTTTCTCTGTCTTTATTTTTGTGAACATACTCTGAAGTATCGAATACCAGCGGGAGGAGGGAGTCTCCACGCTCTCCCGCTTATTTGATACTGCAGAGTAGGAACCATATGAACGCGTATTTTCATAAGATGGTGAATATGGCCTGCGATGAAGAGCGTTACAGTTTTTGTATTGGGAATAATCCAATTAAATTGCGATGTTGACGTCCCAATGATCTCCTGCACATGATAGTTCATTTTTAACTCTAAGTATGAAAGCTACTGATGTGTCGAGCAAGGTGACTCGGGTTGTTAAACGCACGTGGGCATTTTCCACACTTGTATGGCCGATGACCAGTATGAATTAAGATGTGACGATGTAAGTTACCAGAGATGGAGAAACCTTTCTTGCAGTATTTACACACAAACGGTCTCTCACCCGTATGTGTGCGTATATGTACCTCTAATGCACTTCGTTTACTAAAGGCCATTGAACATTGTTCGCATTTGTGTGCTTTGTCTCCATTATGGCTCCTTAAATGCCTTGAATATGATGACTGATCGTAAAATGATCGAGAACAATACATACATTTGTGTGTCCGTTTACCTTTATGCGTTAGTAAATGTCTTCGTGATGCATCTACGTTACTGAAAGTTTTATGACAATATTCACATTGTAAATTTTCCTTTGTATCTTCCTTCAGAAGTGCATTATGTTTTGCTACAATAAAATCATAGTTTGCTATAGAATTTGAAAGTTCTAAATTATTTGTTGATAGCTGCGGATTGTTTATGTGCGACGTGTATATTTGACTTGTAATGCACGCTCCTCCATCAGATATAGATCCTGATGTGTGAGTTTGCCGTTGTTGTTGTTGTTGTTGTTGTTGTTGTTGTTGTTGTTGTTGTTGTTGTTGTTGTTGTTGTTGTTGTTGTAACTGGTCATTTCTGTAATACAATCCACTGTCGGATATCGAGCCTGATTGATGAGCCGGCTGATGATGTGCTAAATTATGTTCTGGTAATACAATATCATTAGGAGATGGGAAACACCGTGCGAATCCTTTAGCAGCAAGAGCTTGTGACAAATTACCATCGACAATTTCTTCAAGCCATGTTGATTTTGCTAACTTATAGACGGTCTGTTTGAGTAGACCATTAACTGCTTTTGCGTATATTTCCATTAAATATTGGATTCCTGATTCTGCAACTACATGACTTAGGGAATCTAAAGTCTTCTCCATTGAGTTAGCGAAAGAAAGACGGGAGAATTCAGGTTGGAACAAATTTGGCATCTTTCTCAGCAATCGAGGAGGACCGTTATCATTCTTCAAAGATTCAAATGGGCTCCTCTTAGCTGGTAACGACGAATCATCTGTATTACAGCTAGAAAACTCACTTTCATCAAAGGATTCATTGATACCCGAATCTTCTTCTTCTATTTTTCTCTTTCGATCTGTTCTTTGACTTTTATGTGACTCGATGTCGACTTCTTTAACATATTTTTGTTGATACTTCACGTAATTTTCGTTGTATTCTTTCGTTATCGATTTAAGATAGACTGTTCTCTCGTTAACATCTTTTGTATGTCTAATAACAGACGCACGTTGGTTTGGAACGAATAAATGTGCATCTTTCCTCTTTTCTCTTCGTGTTTTGTCGTTGCTTCCTTCCATTCGACGGCTAGTAAATGTTTTATCTTGATTTCTCTGTTCAGTAATATAAAACTTCCCTTATTCATTTTAGTAAAACCAGACGATCCAATATGTATTTAACGTTACACAAGTTTAAAAATCGTAATCTTATGTTTTGTTTTTTTGTACGAATAATGTGAAACAGTTTTTATTTTTGAAATTAAATACTTTATTTTTAAAAGAATGGAAGGTGATCTCCAAAACATCTTGTGATTCCCTTTAATGATTCCCATCTTAAGCAATAACATACGTTTGAGTTACACGTGAACCGTTGTAGGCATATGGTTTATTTCTTAGCACGGTTTCTACTACATAGTTTAGATATTGGTTTCTATTGTGATAATACGATCAACATCCATTATTTACCAGATGAGATGAAATTGTAATATGGTTTATTCCGCCTCATCTCTCAAATTATTGGATAACTTTTATTACAAGAGATGTGTCCCAGTAAGCAAAAACTTGTTCAAAGTCTGCAGTAAAGACGCTAGAACAACGTATTCAACGTTGTTCTAGCGCCTTTAGTGCTGACTTTGAACAAGTTTTTGCCCACTGGGGTTGCTCTTGAAACTATTTTCCACGTTGTTTAATGCAAGAAAATGTTTATTATGAAAACAAGATATAGCTACTTCGACACAACCTCAATGCCAGGTCTCTCTTTTTGTCTGGCATCAAGAGAGAAGAATCTCTGGGATCGAGATTGACTTTGACACCATTTGAGGCAAAATTATTTACGTCAGTGAGTTATATAACCTGGTGTTACCTTATAACATTTTAAAGATATCAGAATTCTTTTCGCAAGAACAGAGTTTAGCGATATTTGATGGTTTTGGACGATTCTGCTTCTTCTGAGTTTCTTCTGTCGCTACCGTGGGACATAATTTCAATAAATTTGCTGCATTATTATTATCCTTCTCCTCCTCCGCTTATTCAAGATTTCGTTGCATAATAATAACCTAAACCCCCAAGCTCCTCCCCCTTTTGTTTCATGAAAGTAAGTTCCCGTATCCAAAACCCAGTTTACTGTGAAAGTTTATTCCTGCACAAAAAAATATTCTTCAACATTAATTACAAAAATTTCGGAACAATTAAGTTTGGACCAAAACATTTTGGGCGTTGATTTTCAGACAAAATTGCCACCAGTTTTTTGTAATTTTTAGTAGCAAACTATCTGCAATCGTCAGCGCTCGTTCTAAAATACTGTACTGTACACAAAAGAAAACACATATATTATTTTTGTTGAAAGCAAAATATGATAAAACATTTACAACTCCAAACGTGAACTCCCATAAAATGTAATAACACGGACTAAACACGAAAGTTAGTTTTGCAATTTCAATAATTTTCTGCTCTCTACAAGACAGCAAAAGTTTCTTTTCACAAAATTTCTTCCTGCAATAAATACATTGATACAAAGACAATGTTTTTCTGCGGAAACATTTTTGGCGGAAAACTTTGGTTGAAAAACTTTCAGACAAAGCTTATTTTCCTGTTTTTACTTTCCTAAAAAATTAGAGATTTGCTTGATATGTATATAAATCCTAAATGTAGGTTTTTCATGATTTCAATCAAGTTTTAGACAAAATTAAAAAAAAAAAAAAAATTGAAAAGATTTTCCATGCAAACGTTTTCATTCTTAATGTACTCTATTTGAGTTATTTGAAGTAACTGATAACTCAAACTTCCATATAATAGATATATACAAAAAATAGTTATACACAAGTCGAATAAATAAGAGTACGGTATAGGTTCTTGAAAATGTATGCCAATACTTCTATATGAAAGGAATACACAGTAGTTTATCTGCATACTAAACCAATTTAATTTTTAATATAATAGTTTTTAATGGTTTTTAATGGACATACAGGAAGGAGAGGCAGGATCCATACTAAAAAGTGTCAATACTACCTTTGGAACAAAGTGTTTGCGGAAGAAAAAAATACATAATTAAAGAATGTGAACTGCACCTCGAAAAAAGCACATTTTGCGGAATTAGAGAATTCAAATAAGCAATTTTTTGTGGGGTTTTATGGAATTAAAAATGGCGAATCTGTAATTAAGCAGGTTTTTATATATATATACATATACTGTTGTGATCTTTTAGATCGTTTTTTTTTGTCATTGCTTGCGCTGCTCGGATTTATCTGTTAAAATTCACTACAAGTGAAGTGAGACCCAATTTAGCCACCTCCATCGGTGATCGGATAGATCATCTCTCTTTGCAAAGTGTCCAGGCATTAGCATTAAGAGTGGGTATACACTGCTGATGAGGGCAAATTAGCCCGAAACGGCGTCCAGTGTTCCCCGATCTTGTCTCTGGATG
>JAULBZ010004011.1:0-15433 GCA_032360805.1 Neoturris breviconis
GTGTCTGTATTGTTATTTTTTTCTTTTTCTATAAAAATGCGTGAAACTTATAGAAATAATATTAGCGAAAAGATCACGAACTGTCCGCAGCACTAGTGAGCCAAAAAGGATCATTCTTAATTTTCTCCCGAACTTTTAAAAATCTAGGAAAAGTTTTTTTGAAGATTTTATGAAAAAAAGCAGGGAACTATCCTTAAGTTATACTTTAACTTATGAAATTTTAAATCGGACTATATTTTCAGACACCTTACAGTTCGAAATTTATGCAGCCTTTTTCATTTTAAGGGGCAATGCATAAAATATGTCATCCATTGTAATTCATGGATTTTCAGACCCTTTTCAGGGACAAAATTCAAAGTGGAGGTGCTGCTTTTAAAAGAAGGGGCGATTATTCAAAGTAAAATGGTAAATACCCAGGGTGTTTTTGCAAGCATTACGGTATGTAATATAAAAGGTGTTATCTTTCATGGTACTAAAATTTCAAACTATATCGGATCACAAAATTTAATACCATCTGAAATTTCATGCATTTAAGCTATGTATTTACCAACTGTATATTTCATCAATGTGCGAATTTCTAGCCTGAAGCAATGCTCAAAAATCACTCCTTAGCAGTGATTATTTGCTCTTATTTTGAACATTGAATTACAAAATCTATTTTAAGATCATTGTTCAATACTCTTCTCTGCAACGTTTATTTTTGAGACAAGCCTCATCATGAATTATAACCTTACAGTTCTTGGATGTATTGTATAGTTTTCAAACTACACTCAAAGATACTTCCCCACAGGTGATTCCATTATATCAAGGCTTGAATATTAATTTTAGCTATCCCTTCCATCAAGATACCGATTTCTTATACCTAACTGGTCTCAATGAGCCGGATGCTATATTAACCATTGGTAAGTTCTGTTATCGGTTTGTTATATTTTACGTAACCCTGGATATAAGACCCTTCTTTTTATTTATTTCATAGAACAATGAAAATGGTCGAAATAATCACTGAAATCCCTCCTTCAGAGTGATTATTTACCCTTATTTCGATCACTGATATATATCCCATATATCTCAAGAGGTTGATAATTAAGGTATTTTATGTAACCCAGATAGCTTTACAATAGGTTCACAATATCCCTTTAGAATTTGGAAATCAAATTGGAGATCTTTCTGTTTCTATTTTCAGAATATATTAAGACATCAGATTCTATAAAATTTCTGCTATTTGTCAAAGCAAAGGACCCAAAGAGAGAATTATGGGACGGAGCTGTTGTTGGAACGAATGCTGCTGTCGATTATTTTAACGCTGATGAGGTATTCATAAAAACTGCAGGATTGTTTTGTATATATTGCAAAATAAGTTTCACATTTATGGCATTTTATCCAAAGTGGAAAAGTAATTCTTCTGTAGAGACTGTTTTTTTAGTATAGTTTTTAGCTGCAAACCCTAAAAAACTATACTCAAAAACACTCCTCCACAGGTGGTATTTCACAGTTATATACTAATATATAAAGTGGTAACTACCCAGTGGGCGAAAAACCTGTTCAAAGTCCACAGTAAAGACGCTAGGTCAATGTTTTTAAGGTTGTTTAAATGTCTTTACTGTTGACTTTGAACAGGTTTTTTACCCACTGGGTATAAATGTGTTCCTATAATAATTTTATTTATTTCAAATTTAGATAAATTTTATTCTCTATTACATTCATAGGCATTTCCATTACCATCTTTCCATTCTATAATACGTGAACGTTATGGTGCTGGTGACTACTGTGTATGGTATCGTAAAATGAATCAAACAAGTCAGACAATATCTTCTTTGCTCAATTCTCCATTATTTTCAAAGAAAGGTATAGTCACACAATATCTTCTTTGCCTAATTTTAGAGAGTAAAGAAATGTATAATCACACAATATGCTATTTGTTTAATTCTGTAATAATTATATAGTTCTGCAATATTGTTAAAATACTGTCTCTTTACGGAGATACTGTCTCTTCATGGAACCGTGGTTGAAATAAGAGCAAAATAATCACTGTGGAGAAGTGACTTTTGAGCATAGCTTCAGCTTTGTAGCCTGAAGCTATGCTCAAAAATTACTCCTACGTGCATGCTTTTGTTTTATTAAAATGCAAGTGCATGACTTATGCCTTTGCGTTTTTTTTTTTTTTTTAGTTTAAGCCCTAAAATATTCTTACATATTCTGAAGATGTTCTTATTACGTTATGTAACCTAGCCTTTTTGTTCTGGGGTTCTGGTCTATTTTTGAAATAAGCTGCTTTTTTTAAAAAATAAATCTTTTAACAATACAGAAAGAAAACATTGGAACTCTTTTTTGTTTGTTCTGTTCATACATTTGAATCTTTTATGCATACCGCAATCATTTCTAAAAGTGAAGTGAAAGCATCATGATGAAAGTAAAAATATTTATTAGGTTGTATATCGAGGTAGTAATCGAGAGTAGAAGTTCAACGATAGTTATTATTGTGAACATGTGTATAGAATAAACTATTATGGAAGGGCATGAAACATATTATTTCATCATGATTTTTCCTAGCCTGTGCCACAAACTTGACATCTGGCGGAAAACACCGAAGACCACACAGCGCTTTTTTGCCGCTGGGAGAGTCTGCAGAACAGGATAGATTCTTTCATATTTGGACATGAAATAGAATCCTCTTACCAAATTGCAAACACCAAATTGCAAATACTTAGCAAAACTATTCGAGATATCTTATAATTAAAGATAAGAAAATGCCAGAATTTGCCCCAAAATGACCAACTTAATATAAATGCTTGCATTAGCGTCATCACTTCCTAAATTTGTAAATTATTTCGGAAGGTAATAATGGAAAAATCGATAAAAGTGTTGTGTTTTGTAGCATAAAACTTTAAAAATCAAGAGATATGTGTGGAATAGTGCGGTTTGGTAATGCTAAGAACACTTAATTTTCATATAGCTCTATGCCAGTAGGCTCACGGCGTCGGATACAATGTCACAACAACGTTAAAACGATACCACAATGTAGTGCTTGTTCCTACCTCCTGTAGGGATAACGATAAGTATATCGTAAGAATTGGAGGGTCTAATTTGTCCCTTGAATGATTTTGCATTATCCATATTTTTTCCAAGTATCTTGAATAGCAATAGAGACATAGTATGATGGCAGCAAGCTCTTTTCAAATACCCTTAAATACAAGTAGCTTGAAGACTCAGAAGGGAAGAATAATTTTTTGGAAAAATTAATTTTGCTAAATTAGTTTCTGATATAGATAATAAACTAAAACTTTTCAACTTAAACAGCAGGTATTTTACCCCAGCCGGCAAAAACCTGTTCAAAGTCAGTAAAATAACGTTAGGACAACGTTCAAAGAATTTGTACTAATACGACTTTTGTTCTGATATCTCAGCACTACTATGCAGCTTTAGCTGATATCATGAGTAAATTCTTTACCAATCCTTCACATTTGAACTGGTTTTCACCAGTGTGAATTGTTATAATGACTAAGTATACCTGTCGAGAGAATTCTTTTCCACATTATTCACACTGGAACAGTTTTTTTCCCAGAATGAATTCTTATGTGTTACCAAGTTCTATTTCTGAGTTTACCGCATTTTGTACATTTGAATGGTTTGTCATTAGTGTGAATTCTTTTTATGAGTTTTTAGATTGCCTTTTTGAAAAAATTCTTTGCTACATTCTTCACATTTGAATGATTTCTCACCAGTGTGAAGTCTCATATGACATTTTAAATTGCTTTTTTGTGAGAATTGTTCGCCACATTCTTCACATTTGAATGGTTTCTCGCCAGTGTGAAGTGGCATATGACATTTTAAACTACTTTGATGGGAGAATTGTTTGCCACATTCTTCACATTTAAATGGTTTCTCAAAAGATTGTTTTATCGTGTTATGCTTCTGAGTTAATTTGGATTCAGTTGATTTCTGACCAGTATGAATTTTGGTTGAACTGCTTGAAATGTGTTTTTGGTCTATTTTGCCATATTTGTTATTACTTGGAATTCTATTTGTCTCCTTGCATGATGTCGAATCGTATGTGCTTTCACTTTGAAATTGTGTGATTCTTGTTTGATATTCATCACCGGGAAATACAAATGGAACATGTGACTAAAATTAAGAGCGAATGAATGCAAGTCAATACGTGAAAATATTATAGGTTAGGAATGTAAAGAGTTAGTGATAGAAATATCGCGTGATCAAAAACCTTTCTAAGGCTCACAGTAAAGATGCTGTAACAACGTGACCGTCAGGAGAGATTTAAAATTAAAAATCAGAGTAGAGGCGGTCAGCTTTCAGTCAGTAATAAATGACCAAAAACTAGTCCAGAAACTTACTAGCCTATGCTAACATCAATATTAACTTGCCATGCCTCACATCCACTTTTTTCCAGAGTAAAAGTTTTAAAATGCTTTTTTTTTTGAAGAAAAATGATTTGTGTTACTTTGCAGTGCATTTAGAATGCTAATATGGCAAAACAGTGCACCAAACCATAGAAGATCATCCCTAAGTCACTATATGGCCTGCTACCAATTTTTAAAGCCATTTCACTGACCGTGTATTAGTGTGAAGGGCTATTCTTAATATTTGTTGTTAATCTCAGCGTTAATCTCAGCGCCAACAAGAACCTTCTACAATTATTTATACTTTCAAATTTATGTTACTCGAAAATGAAAAATCTCTCCTCCACAGTGATGACCGGCTGTTATTTCGAGCCCTGATACGTCGTATCCTTATGAAAGTAAGAATTTACTAACCTTCTTTGTTAAATTCTTCCGATTTTCTTCTTTTACAATTGTAAACGTATATGGAAAATCATCATTGAATGTTTTATCAGGGAATAAAATAAAATCGTCTTTCCAAACTTTTTCTTGTTTCATATTAGTTTTAATGCCTTCCATTTTAATACAATCGAGTTTTTTCATTTTTCATTTCATATTCGCAGACACTTTTATGAATTTTCATATTCACTTTCCGTATAATAATGAATTACTATTAATAGATAATAAACTAATAAATTACTAATTAAGTTAATCTCTCGCAACTAAAATAAATATTTTTATTTCTGTAATGATCACAATCTACACCGTAGGTTTCTTCTCTGTTTGCTACCTACGCATTCTGCTACAGTATAATCAAGCAATCTACACCGTAGGTTTCTTCTCTGTTTGCTACCTACGCATTCTTCTACAGTATAATCAAGCAAAGTAAACTATCTTAGTGTGCAAAACTTGTTCAAAGTCCAGACGCTAGAACAATATATTTTCCAAAACCACCGTCCACTATCCCACCGTCGACTGACCACCATCCACTGTCATAAAAATAAATTTACAGACCAGATGCATCTCATGCACTACCAGATATGAGACATCTCATGACTAGATACATCAAAATACAGAATTTAAGGAAAGACAATCCAATAATCGGAACAATCCAACCATTTGATCTTGAAATTTGACAGGTAAACAAACTGCCTGGATTCAAATGCGATGGCCTATATTTGGCACTGATGACGTTATGAAGACGTCACAGACCCATTTTAGAAAGCCTACTTCCAGTTAGGGTTACACCAAGCTTCAAGAAATATGTTTTCAGAGAAATTATAGGACTATAAATTATATTATCTAGTGTAGCTATTATATCATAATGCTATGATTTGATGTGTGTATCCAATTCATATCCAGCACAATAATTTATTTTATAAGCTTTAATAAATTTTATTTAGTTTATACATAATACTATGAAATATAATTGTGTATCCAATCCAAGTTATATCTACTGTGGAGGAGTGACTTTTTAGCATTTTTTCAGGCTATAATATGAAATTTCACTGCTCTCCTCCACAGTGATTTAATGTAATTCTGTCTTGATAAAGGTGTTCCAATTGTTTATATGACCTAGAACTTTATCAACTTAATAAGGACATGATGCTATGTAAAATTTGGGTGTTTATCCTTGACACGAAATTTCACTACTCTCCTCCCCAGTGACTTTTACCTTGAAAAAGGTGTTCCAAATATTTAATGAACCTGAATCTTTACCCTCTTAATAAAGACATATTTCAAACACTGTATAATGTGTGTATGCAAATCATATTTTTGTGCTTAGGTTCACTTTCAATTCCATACCTTTCGAATATTTTTCGAACGAGAATGGTGATGTTTCTTTTTGTAACAGCGAGTTATTTAGTATTCAAATTTCAACTGCGAATTTCAACGTTACTTGATTTTTTTTTTAAACAATAATATTGATATTTCTTGGTGAAACATGTTTCAAATATATGGTATATGTGAATATCATTCCAAATTCTCACAAAGCAGCACAATTTAGAACGTCGTTTCGTTTCTTGGGTCAGGTGTTTCACCTATTAGAGTCCTGGGTCCCAGGTCTCATCATTGGATCCCAGGTCTCATCATTGGATCCCAGGTCCCACTTTTCCGATATGCATTTTTTGGGGTAAGAAAAAATTGGGTAGGCCAGGGGCTATATTTTGAGGCCATAGTTTGTACTTACTCATGAAAACTTATTTTCTGTCTCAAAAATACATGTTATCTGCTCAATGATATTTTATTCCTATTTATTCTTGTTCTTAAATACACTGAATTTGAAGCCTTGTAATGTTATTACGATGTTCTTAATTTTTAGACAATTTTAAGCTTAACAATTATAAGCGTTGTTCCTATAAAAAAACATGTAGTGATTATTTGCTCTTATTTACTTTACAGAGAAGAGTACTGAGTCAATGATCTTACAATGGATTGGTTTCTTTGTACCGAAGAAACCAATTCATTGCAAGCTCATTGACCTAACACACTTCTGTACATATTTATTTTTGTCGAATTTTGTCAATTTTAGTTGATTTAACCCTAACAAAAAAAGTTGGTTTTGGAGCGAAATTTTAAGATGATCCCTTATTGTATCACCTCCCCCAGTGGACAAAAGCTTGTTCAAAGTCAGCAGTAAATACGGTAGAACAACGTTGAGAACGTTGTTCTACCGTCTTTACTGCTGACTTTGAACAAGTTTTTGCCCACTGGGGCCTTAATACTTTTCCAAGGATCTATAATTTACAATGGTACTGATCAAAAAATATTTTCTACATTTTGAAGATTTATGTATTTTGACAATGATGAAAATCGATAATTTTCTGCATGCATGTTTATCTCAAAACACTCTTGTCTTAACCGAATTTCAAAGCTGAAAACTATTCTCCAATACACTTCTGCACAGGATGACTGGCAATTATTTTTAGGTTCAGTTTATTATTTTTCATATTAGCATTACGTGATATTGGTTACAACTTACAAATGTTACGTTTGATTAAATCACCAGCTGAAATGGATATTATGAAGCAAACAACATCTATTGCATCAAAGGCTTTTGTCAAGGTATCTATTATAGCTTTTCGTGCAATCTTATGCATTTTAAGTTCTGATTTCCCGATTATCTCCGATTTGACTTCAGTCAAAGTATCTATTATATCTTTTCTAGTCAACACTAATTCTCTATCCAAGCCTCAATTTAAACTGCCAGACATCACCTGTGAAACAATAATTTCAAGCACAGTTTGAGATTTGAAGCTAATAACTACTCAAAAAACACTCATCCATAAGTGATGTTAAGTTATAAGTTATATTATAAGTTATATTCAGGCTTTGCAAGTTAATAGTAATCCTTTATCTGCGGAAAATAATAACGAGAAGTTTCCTTTTAGATGACTTTTTTTAGTACAGATATTTCGTCTATCCACTGCTAAACATTGGGTACCGTCTCAAAATTTCGCTCGAAAACCAACTTTTTTGTTAAGGATAAATCAAATAATAAAAAAAAATCAACAAAAATGAATCTGTGCAGAAGTGTGTTAGGTCAATGACTTTGCAATGGATTTGTTTTTTTGGTACAAAGAAACCAATCCATTGCAAGATCATTGATTCAGTAATCTCCTCAGTAGATTTTATTTTTTGGACGTTCCCTTCAACTCTACATTGTACAGTGAAAGTTTAAACTTTATTTACAAATGTATAAATTGGCACATGGGACCGTACAATCATATAACACCATGGAAACAATATAAAATACAGAATGCGGAACTGTAAAAGGCAAGGTCCAAGGGGCTTGACGAAATATCCGCATAAAAAAAAGTATAGCAAAAAAGTAAAAAACTTCCTTATATTAGATTCGGGAAAGACTTTTTGGCCAATGAGAAAAGTGTAAGTATTCATGCAAATAATAAAAATAATAAAATCATCTAAATCGAAAATTCTCGTTATTATTTTCTGCATCAAATTGTATGCCCATACCAACATTATTTAAATCCTTTATCTCTTATATCACATGAAACTATCTTTTAAAAAAATATTGCAGGCCTATCGATAATTGTTGGTTTTTGAGCATAGAGCACAGTCAAACCTTACCATTGGGCAAAAAAAAATTAAAGTCAGCGGTAAAGGCGCTAGAACAACGTTGAAAACGTTTGCAATAAATTCCCCTCTATGATTCGAAAGTCCGAAGCAAAGATCAAAAGTCACTCCTCCACAATAATTATTTTATCTTCGACCACTACATGTTACATGTTTCCTAATTGTACGGTGGTTAATGTAACTGCCAGTCATTACAGTGGAGGAGAGATTTTCCAGAATATTTTTAACCAAATTGGTTATAAATATTCTAAAAAATCTCTCCTCCACAACGATAACTGGCAGTTATTTTAACCTCTTGATTGTAGATAATTCAGAATACGCAACCTGGTTTACCTGAATCTCACCTTCATGCGTTGCTAGGGTATGAGTGTCATGTAAATGGTGCACAACATTTATCGTTCCCACCTGTAGTAGCTGGAGGGAGTAGTGCTAACACACTCCATTACATCAATAACACACAAGTTCTCAGGTATACACCTCGAGCGTGAATATAGCAAGCCTCAAGATAACAGTCGGACATCACCTGTGGAGGAGTGTTTTGAGTACAGTTTTTAACTTTTCAGCTGAAAACTGTACTAAAAAAATTATTCTCAGACTATTATCTTAAGGCTTGATATAGGTGGGATGTCACATATAGAGGAGTGTTTTTACTGAAAGGTATACTAAAAAACACTCCTCCACAAGTAATTACAACAAATATGCAGGCTGTCCACCTATCCTATCTTTTGAACTTCTCTATCTCTCAAATACGTTCCAGTGTTTGAAGTAAGAGCGAATAATCACTACAATTCTTGAACTTATGCTCAAAAATCGCTCTTCAACAGTGATTATTTGCACCTAATCCGAACACTGGAAGATGCTAGAATAACTATTCTCATCCAGGACAGATATCTTAATTGGTACCTCCGACCTCGCAATAAACCTGTTATTTACCCATTCTTTATCCATTAATTCTGTGCTTCAAACTTCCTGATGCCACCTTTCCCCAACCTATGGGTCCCGGCTGTTATTTCGAGCCCTGACACATTCCCTAAACGTTATTTTAGAGCTGGTGATTTAGTCCTCATAGATGGAGGGTGTGAATACAATGGTTATGCAAGCGACCTTACACGTACATTTCCAGTCAGTGGAACATTTTCTTCTTCGCAGAGGGACTTATATGAGATAGTACTACGTGTTCAGAACACCTGTTTGAAGGTACCTTTAATTTATAAATCAGTGGTCGCAATAAGAGTGAATAATCACTGTGAAGGAGGTGACCTGAAATTAAGGCGGGTTTACACTAAGCGAACGTTTGCACGAATTCTAAATGAAGCCATTACATTGGTTGAAAGCGACATCACCTTTACAGTATCTTTGAGTGACAACGAATTTGCAATATATTGATTTTCCGGTAGTTTTACTCAGCAGTCTATCATTGATTCTATTTATGATCATTATGATCAACAATTTTTATAAATCATCTGGAAGCGGTCATGTACATTTCAGTGATCGAAATAAAAGTAAATAATCGCTGTGGAGGAGGAAGTTTTAGCCTAAAACTATGCTCAGATCTCCTCCACAGTGATGATTATTTGCTTTCATTTTGGCCACTATCATTGCGAAAAACTCTCATATTTTTTTTAGGCTTGCAAGCCCGGGGTTTCCATGGATCACTTGCACCATATAATGCTTGTAAGCCTTGGGAAGGAATTACAAGGTATATATATATATATGATACTCTCATTTGTCGATATAACACTAACCACTAGGGAGGAGAGATATTTGAAATATAGCTTCAGACAGTTTAGCTTGAAGCTATGTTCAAATATCTCTCCTCCACACTATTTATTTTCTCTAATATCGAGCACTATTCTTGCTTATGTATTGATGTTTAACTTCGTCAACTTTTTGTATGGACATAAAATTGTCAGACTTTCTGAAGGCTACATGTTTTTAATAAGTCACACTTGCCAATACGTTCTCCAAGCTCGAATATAACTTCGAGACATTACCTGTGTAGGAGAGTTGTTGAGTGTAGTTTTTCAGTTTTAGAGCTGAAAACTATACTAAAACATCCTCCTCCACGGTGATATCTTACGGTTATATTCAGGCTTGTTCAGTTTTATTTCGTGAGCTGACAGTAAGCTGACAGAAGATAATATCAAATGATATATGGTAGAAATAAGAGTAACTCCTCCACGGTGATTATTTGGTCTTATTTCGATCATTGATGATATTATAATTCATTGGTATCTCGTATCGAAGAAACCAATCAATTACATGTTGTTTGATGTAACACTCTTCTTCACAGATACTAATTAAGTGTATAAAAGCAATATGGAACAAATAATAGTGAAGCATATTTTGCCAATAAATCGTAAAGAAAAAAAAATGCGTTGAACATTCGAATTCATGGAAATCACCAAATTAGATTAACATATCTCGCATATACTCTGAGTATTTCTCAAGCCTGAAAGTAATTGTCGGGCGTCATCTGTGGAGGAGTGTTTTTTTAGCTACAGGTAATGTCTGACGATAATTTTCAGGTTTGCTCCCTATAGTCACACGACGTCGGATCAATGTCACGATGACGTCGCGACGTATCAACATTTATGTGACGTCGAGTTTCTGTAGGATATTTCATCTTTCAATTTAGATATTGATTTCATTCGGAAGAATATATCTGAGTTCCAACTAAAACGAGTGAGTATATTTACGTCATAGCTCTCCCTGTATAAAAGGGATAATCTCGTTCCTAAAAATAAAACTACACAGAAGGGTGTTATGGCAATGAGCTTGCAATGGATTGGTTTCTTCGGTACGATGACCAATCCATTAAAAGATTGTTGCCTCAGTACTCTTCTCTGCAGATTTTTCTTTCGAGGCGGTCCCTACCACTGTTTTAAAAACTAATATATGAACATGCATGGTTACAGGCTTACTATCATATTGTACTGTATGGTACAGTGGAGCGAAATAATCGTTAAATGTTTCTCCGTAGGAGAGTGTTTTGTCATTAGTCGAGAAATTTACTAGCTCCTTCTTTGGATAAAAACCAATTAATTTCAATATCGGTTACTCAGTAGTCTTCTTCGTAGAGAGGTATCGATTTTAACTTACGCGTTTTTTTTTATAAGAACACGTTAAATTCTCGTCAGCCAGGTTGTGTTTATTTTTTCCTCAATTAATTTGGGCCTTAAACGTTCTTAAGATGTTCTTTAAAACTAGAACACTTAAAATATCTCTATGTCTATATTTGGGCAAGACACAACTCATTGTCTCGATCGAAACATAACAAACCAATATAAGAACCATACATATAAGGTAAGCAAGTGTAAAAAAAGGATTTACAAGAAAAAATATAGAAGAATCCGGGAGTCAAAACCACCCATGTGAAAGAGAGTGAATCAATCACAAGTTCGTTGACATACAAACCCTTCTTAAAGGTGGATTTCCATTAGGCGAATTCGTTCGCGCGAATTTTAAACGAAAATATTAAATTGGTTGAAATCAACGTCACCTGACAGGGGCGTCATTTCCAACCAACGTAAGTAATGGCTTCATTTAGAATTAGTGATTTTTTATTTTATTTTATAGAATGCAGCAGAATTTTGTCCGCACCACCTTGGTCATTATCTTGGTATGGATACACATGACACACCACTCCTTCACAGAGGATTACCTTTACAAGTTGGAATGGTTTTTACTTTAGAACCTGGCATATATGTTCCTGAGAATAATAATAGTATCCCACAACGGTATGTGTTTTTCTTCTTATCGTATTATGTTACCCTATTTCGATAGCTGTGGAGGAGAGCACCTAGACATAACACCCTTCTTTTTAGGTCCTATTCATTTCCTGCATGCGTTTACCTTGAAATATCCCGAAATAAGCTACGCTGCTATTTATGTGGTTTCTTATCAGTGCGCAAAATAAGAACAAATATTCACTGTGGAGCGGCTTTGTAGCCTGAATCTTTGCTAAGAAATTTCTCCTCCACAGTGATTATTTACTCTTATTTCGAACACTGACTTATTTTTACTTCGGAAATAATTATTTACTAAATCTAAACGTTTTACTGCTTTAAAAACCTATGTAAGAGTATTAGGCGAATCTTCACTTAGCGAATTCGTTCGCGCGAATTCTAAATGAACCCATTACATTGATTGGAAGCGACGACATGTGACGTCACTCTCAACCAATGTAATAATTTCATTTAAAAAACGTGCAAACGAAATAGCCTAGTGGAGACCCAAACATTTCAGAGAAGAGTACTGAATCAACGATCTTGCAATTGATTGGTTCCTTAAACAAATCAAGACATTGCCAGCTCGTTGACTTAAAGCCTTATGTTCAGTTTCATTAGTGGTCGAAATAAGAACAAATAATCATTTTTGGGCCTTTCAGGCTTTTTTTTAGCCTGAAACTGGCTCAAAAATCGCTCCTCCACGGTGATTAGAGGTGATTAACACCGTTTATTTTTATTAAATTTGATCAAATTTAATTCTACCAAAAAAATGTTCGTTTTTCAGCATTTTGTCCCTAGAAGTTTGTTATTACTTTTTGACAGACTTAATAGTAAAAAGCTGTGAAGAGCAACGTTTTATTTCAATAAATTTGTGATTCATTAATTGGCTCTTTTGTTCCGAGGAACCAATCAGCTACACGATCGCTCAATACTACGTCAATTCTTCGTAACAAAAAAACCGATCAATGGCTGAAAATATTCTGAAATATCTCTCCTCCACAGTGATGACAGGCAGTTATTTTAAGCCCTGAAACCACGTTCACGTTTTCCTACTGTCATATCAGCAATAATTACATAGGTCCCCCACGTCATTTCAGGTACCGAGGCATTGGTATTCGTATAGAAGATGACGTCATGATGACAGAGAGTGGACCATATGTACTGAGCGCCGAATTACCTAAAGAAGTAAATGATATAGAAATGTTAATGAGATATGGAAAAAAACTGTAGGTTGGAAATTAAACTCTGGTGCTCTCCACCATAGAGATTATAATAGATTTACTGTAGAATGTTTCCTCGTCATTCGTCTTTTTTTTATCCGACTTTACCGAACTTTATTTTTAACCAATATGTTGTAGTTGAAATAAGAACACGAAGCTATGCTAAGAAATCACTCCTCCACAGTGATTGTTTCCTCTTTGCAACCACTGTATATGTGGTCCGGGATATAAACATCTCGTGACTTATATACCAGTGGGCAAAAAACATGTTCAAAGTCAGCAGTAAAGACGTTGAAAACGTTGTTCTAGCATCTCTACTGTTGACTTTGAACAGGTTTTTGCCCACTTGGATAAGCTTTTTTATATATTTTCTTTCAAGTTTTCTATTTAGAGGCCAAGGTTGTTTTATTCATAAGGCGAAAAAACGTTATTTAAATATCTACCAATGGAATGTGTTCTTTTGGCTTTCGTTGACGCTTTCGCCTAATGGAAATCAAACTACGCACGCAAAAGTGTACCCAGTGGGCAAAAACTTGTTCAAAGTTAGCAGTAAAGCCGCTAGAACAACGTCGATAGCGTCTTTACTGCGGACTGATTTGGTCCACTTGGAAGTATTACTATTGTGTCAAAAACTATACGCTTTTTTTATATAAGAAACCGACCTTAAATTTGCTTTTTATAGGTATTTATAAAAAATTTATGAGTCAGCCAACAATTTATATCATGATCTGTAGGTGACTTATCATTTCTCTATGAGTGTCGCCATCTTGAAGTAGACTCTACGCAGTAAAAGAAAAATTGTATATATCCTGCCTAATCTGCACTGCGGATGGGATTCCACAGAAATAAAACGCAAATGTTTCTTGAACACTCGCGACATATCTACTTGTGGCTTTAAATTTACATAAATTTTAAAATTATTTTTACGCAAGACAACCTAGTTCCCAGGGTTTGAAACTATGGTTTAAAGAAAATGTACCGATATAAAATAAAAAGCGCTGGGTACTAGGTTAGAACACATGCATTTATTTATTTAATAGAAAGAAGTCAAACTTCACTTTAGCTGTTGTTGTTTAGTATTTATAGAGGATTGCTTGCTTCACAAAGTAGAAAGAAACCAATTACAACTTTTATTTATAAGAACACGTCTAATTCTAGTCAGCCTCGTTCCTAATGATTTTCTGAACTAGAACACTTAACTAAGTCTCTATTGTGCAAGACACAACCGAAAACTGCGAGTCAGAGTTCAAACATATTATTTACCCTTGTTCTTAAACATTTTAGGAGTTTTCAGTCTGAAGTGTTCTTAGCGTGTTCTGTATATTGAAATTGACCCACCAAACCAGCGAGTGAATGTTAAACCTAAGCACCTGAATATGATTTGCATACACACATATAGTGTTTGAAATATGTTTTTATTAAGATAGCAAAGTTTCAGGTCAAATAAACAATTGGAACACATTTTTCAAGGTAAAATTATGGCAGGTCACTGTGGAGGAGAGTAGTGAAATTTCATATCAAGGATAAATACCCAAATTTTACATAGCATTAGGATTTGATGTCCTTATTAAGTTGATAAATTTCAGGTAATATAAACAATTGGAACACATTTATCAAGGTAAAATCATATCAAATCACTAGGAGAGTAATGAAATTTCGTACCATAGCCCGAGGCAATGCTCAAAATCACTCCTCCACAGTGGATATGAATTGCATACACACCAAATAAAAATAGAGAATACACCTAGACTTGTAGTACATTTGTATATGCATATATATGTACATAAGATATACACATAGACTATAACGCATATTATATTATTTGACTATATATTTTATTGGTAGTAGAAGCCATGTAGTTTTTTTTATAAAAATCTAATATATGTCCGTGTGTTTTTTTAAATTGCACCAAATCTAGATCTTGGCAAAGTAGGAAAAACACATTCTTTCCATTATTTTGACTATAGAAGGTTCATAGTCACACGAAATATCAATTGCGTGTTTAGATATCGATCTTGTGTTCAGTAAAGTAACAGTCAGTGATTGTTGT
>JAULBZ010004012.1:0-15426 GCA_032360805.1 Neoturris breviconis
CGGGCCGCCCGATAAAATCCCCTCTCAGAGAGGGGATTTTGACCGGCGTAGGCCAGGGCTTTCTTTGCCGCTCTTCCTGTTTCGAAAAGGCAAGAAGCCCTGGGAACGAGGTTGGGCTAGACCACGTTGCTACGACGTCATGAAAACGTTGTTCTAGCGTCTTTACTCGGGACTTTCAACAAGCTTTTGTCCACTGAAAAGCTGTTGGCTTCTTTATATTGAAGAATCATAGGGCATTTCTTATTCGCTAGAAAACATAAATTGTACTCCGGTTTTATATTGTGACTTTTTAACAACCTCGTCCAAGAGCTTTTTCCGTTCCAAACCATGCCTGAGGGACCTAAAGTGCCCACAGCTATTGTTTCCCGAACCGTTAACGCTTAGTTATGACATGAAACTTGGTACACTTATAGAACAACTCAATACAAACACTTTGGCAAAAATCTTTTGACTTAATGACGTCACTGATGCTTGCTATGACATCATCAATAACAGCGCGTTTTGCGGTATATAAACTGCTGTAAAAAGGGCTGTGGTCTTTTATTTCTCCGAACTAATAATGGTTATGACATGAAATCTGATATACTTACAGAACAACTCAAAAAAACACTTTTCCTAGAAAATAAGTTGGCTTGATTACGTCACTGATATCTGCTCTGATGTTATCAGTAAAAGTAAGTTTGCAGTCTGTAAAATATGCTATCTGGTCTGTAAAATATGAAATCTGATCTGTATTTTTCATTATTTTCATATATTTCATTTATTACTTCCATAAGTAGCTAATACTCAGCTGCGCAGAAAATAGCCTAGCAGTATCAGATAGTATTTCAACAAATTTTAATTTTAAAGTAAATATTAAAAAATAAGTACATTGATCAATTAAATGGCGTAATCCCGTAATAAATGATATAATACATATAATGATAATAATAATAATAATAACAATAATAATAATAATGATATAATTAAATTGAAAGTAGTTGTGCTTCAGTTTTATAGTTGACTCCCATTAGGCAGAAAATTCCCCGCGTATGCTAAAAGAAGATGGAATGTCTCTTACCAATGGAATGTCTTCATTTGGCATACGCGCGGAATTTTCCGGGTAATGAAAATCCACCTTTAAGTATGAGTGTTTAACTCATCAGAAGATTACTGAATATTCCTAATTCTCAGTGGCCAAAAACTTGTTCAAAGTCAGCAGTAAAAAGGCCAGGAAAACGTCAAATGAAGTTATTCTAGCGTTTATTTATTAATAGATAATTTTTTACCTACTTGTTTGAGATAATTTGGTGGTGCACTTGATGTTTTTTTTAATAGAATAGAAATCATTAGTTCAGTTTATTGGTTACTTTCCCAGTGGGTAAAAATTGTTCAAAGTTTGCAATCAAAGCGCATCCAAACGTTGCTCTGGCGTCTTTACTGCGGACTTTGAACAGGTGTTTCCACACTGGGTTGTAATAATTACACGCTTTTTGGTATAGCTATTTGACTTGTATATTGATAACTTATATAACGTTCCAAGTGGGCAAAGATTTGTTCAAAGTCCGCAGTAAAGCGGCTAGAACAATGTTTTTAATCTTGTTACAATGTCTTTACTGCGGACTTTGAACAAGTCTCACCAGGTTTGTTTTCGTTTTTTGCAAAATAAATTAAAAAAAAATGTGCCGTCACGCAACGTCAAACCGTTTACGGTGCGACATCAAAACACCGTCTTTTTAACGTTGACAAAACGTCGAGTGTTCACTAGGACTTCAATTATCAGCATTGTGAGTCCGATCTTGATAATTTCCGCTTAAACTCTATGAGTGATCCACCTGGCGTCATGTTATCTTGAATCCATGATGTTTGCGTACATAAATGTTGAAGTGATAATTTTCTTCTTGCGGTATCTCGCACAGGTAAAGCTCCCTGTAAAATAATATATATGAATTCAATGGTCGAAATTAGAAGATCACTGCGGAGGAATACTTTTTTAGCATTGCTTCAGACCACTAGGCCCGAAGTTATACTAAATAATCCTTCCTCCACAGTGATTATTCACTGACATCTAACCAAATGTTCAGATACGTCGTTCAACATTGTTCTAGCGTCAGATACGTCGCTCAACATTGTTCTAGCGTTTTTACTGGGTACTGTGAACAGGCTTTGTCTATTGGGTATTCGGATGTTGTTATGGGGCGTGTACTTTGCACATTGCATTTCTACTGAATATTTTCATTTCATTTCGTTTTTTTCTTATATTGAACTGTCACGGTCAGAATTACTAATATAAATATGGATTTCTCTCAGTGGGCAAAAACTTGTTAAAGTCAGCAATATAGACGCTAGCAAATTATTGAAAACGTTGTTCTGGCGTCTTTACTGAAGACTTTGAACATGTTTACCCAATACAATGACCGCGTATTGATACTGATTTTTTTAGTTTATTTATTCATTTTGAAACTAGATGTTACCCTGCCAACACACGACGTCGTAACAACGTATTAACAACGTCAAAACGACATCGTGACGTTGTTACGACGTCGTGTACCCACTGGGCAATAAACAAAGCGAACTCTGTTAAACCGGTCATTCGTGTTTGTAATATTTTCACAATTGCTAAATTTATAAACATATCAATGCATTTATTTTTTTATATATATTTTGGTAATCTTTCCCCTTTAAGCACACGTATTTCCCCAAACAATCGAGTCTTGCCTTAAGTTGAAGTTTCTTGGGAGTTTTATGATTAGATTATTCCTAAAGATGGATAAGTATAAAGTGAGAAGAAACGGGGAGCGCAAGTCAGGATACACAGCAACTGTAGCTAATTATTTTTTCTGGCCTTGACTGACTTGCGCTCCACGTTCCATCTCGCTTTGTAGTTAGGAGTCTAGGAATAATTTGTGAACTTAAACTAAAGAAGAGGGTTGTGACTGGCAGGAAGGATTTAATAGTCATTGGCCAAAGGGGACAGTTTTATTGCATGTATTAACACCTCGTTTTACAGTCTAGACATTAAGCAACGTCTTTTTGACAATGTCATAGTAAGGTGGTCTAGCGAACGTCATCGGAACTTCCGGAGATTTACACTACGTGAAGTGTCATGGTTGATACAGCCTTCAATTCGTACGTGGTTGAAAAAATGAGAACAAGTATGTTGTGGTAGAAGGTAACCCTATTTCTTCTAGGGGGCATGAACTTCCTCTCTCGGGTTCGCTGAAATTTTGTGTGACTATTATTAAAATTTATTTAGGATTGTTTTTCTAAATTTTTTTATTATTTTCTTTTTTTTTAATTTTACGTAGTTGCCATAGTGATCCCAAATTTGGTACTGGGGGTGTGGCAAAAAAACTGAAGATAAGCAAAGTTTACTGAAAGATAAGCAAAGCAAAGTTTACTTTTTTTTGACATGAAACAGTATCTTATTCTATGGAATACTTATGTCAAAGTTTTAATACAAAACAATACACTTACAAAGACTAGAAGCCATAGCCAGAAACCATGACATTTTGCTATATAAGCTAATTTTAATAACGTCATCAATAAAAAAATTAATTAAAAAAGATTAATGCTAAAATATGCAATTTATAATGGACTACATATGTGTGAAAAGTTTGAAAGCTCGACCATCAATTGTTCATGGTGGTAAAGTATGGTATGATGCGTATCCCTTCAAATGGTAGATATAGGGTTAACGGAAAATGAATCTTCGGTCGCCTCATACTTAGCGTCATTTTGACTTTGTAAATACATCAAGTGCGGTCAGAGATACTAATTAGAGGTCATATGATAGAAAGGAAAGTATTCAAAGATGTCAATATAATTAATGATGCTATAACTGTTTTTAAATAGAACTGATTACACTGTCCTCAGTGGGCAAAAACCTTTTGACAACGTTTGTGACATAATTTGAATCGTCAGGAAATCATGACCGTTACGAAATAGCTAATGTTCCCAAGTGGGCAAAAACTTGTTCAAAGTCCGCAGTAAAGACGCTAGAACAATGTTAAAGACGTTGTTCTAGCGTCTTTACGGCTTACTTTAAACAAGTTCTTGCCTACCTTCATTCTTCATTCTAGATTTATTTGCTGTAGAATTAAGCTAGGCGGCACGCGTCATCTAATCAACATCCAAAAGACACCGTTTTGATGTCGCGTCGTCCAAACGACGTTTTCTTGATGTTGATTTGACTACACGTAAGGGAAGTCTCTAACAAATCACACTTACATTGACTAGTGATAATGCGTTCAATCTTTGTATAAACGGTACGGGCGAAGGTCTTCTGCGTTTCAGTTTCTCTGAAGCTAACGTTACAAATAAAGTATTTTCTATGATAATTCGACCGTTCATATACGAAACAGCTCTTGCTGCATCTGCTGGTGAAAGAAACGCAACCATTCCATATTTCTTTCTTTTTAAAGACTTTTCTGATGATATTATTTTTGTTTTTAAAATCGGGCCAAATCTAACAAACTCATCTTTTAAAATGTCTTCTGTCATTTCATCGTCTAAGTTTTGAACGTGTAGTTCGATTCCTGTAATATATCAAAGAAAAACCGTGCGAAAATATGAAACGTCGTTTTGACATTGTTTTAAAATTGATCCCACGTCATGTGCGTGCAGGGTTCTTATCATACACCAGACACAGTATGAAAGACTACCTAAGTGCGGTCCTGGACACATGTGGTGTATTAGGGACCATCTCCAAAATTCGTTACCAGGGGAAGAGTGCTGAATCAATGATCTTGCAATTGATTGGTTTCTTCGTTCCGATTTTTAGTCACGATTCGGTACTCTACTAACTGTGTCGTACACACGACGTCTAGACCATAATCAGTAAAGTATCGAATCGGCCCGATTAATCGTTAACATATCTGCTTTTGGTAACAAATTTTGGAGATGGTTCCTTACCGGTTATACACAATCCATACACTTGAATATCCCAGTAGGTAAAAACATGGTTTACAGTCAGCAGTAAAGACCCTAGAACAACACCGTTTGACGTTTTCCTAGCGTTTACTGCGGAATTGGATCAAGTTTTTATCTACTAATATAATGACGATTTTCAACAGTGAGCTTCACGTTGTTGGAAAGATTATTGAGAATGGCATGTGATGCATATTCATTTGGAATATCATTTTTACTTTTGATAGGCCAGTAAGTAATCTAAATAAAAGTAAATATAACGTACATACCCTCAAATACAAGCATTTTTTCGTTCATTCTGTGTTTATTCGAAATATTCATTCGAACAACAACGTCTCCACACGAACAAGACATGTATTCATTAGAAGGCATCTATAATATTAATATTATATTAATTAGCTTCTATATTGGCTTCCTAAATTCGGCAATTTTATCAATATTATCTTAATAGGTATATCCATCCTGGTCAATCTACTTCAAATCTATTTCCTTACATTCACTAACTTTTATGTAGGGTCAGTTAGACCACATTGAATCTAGTTCGTATCCTATATGAATCCGTTTCTATTATTTCGATAGGATGACTTATCACTAACCACAATTAAACATAGGAAGTCTTAATTACCTAATGATGTTTTTTAACAGTTATCTTACATCAACATGTCTCTTAAACGTTTCCGCAAAACGTGTTTGTTGATATTTTATTATAATAGAAGTCCTTTGCTTTGAAATTGATTTGTTTCTCCTTTGTGAAGGAGCGAATCAATTGTTAGATTAGTACTTTTCACAACAGATGATTGGTTTGTGATGATGCTAAGCTTTCCGTGTGTGTGGGATCAGAATATGTTTTGTGTTGATTTTAATTATTTACCGTATGAACGACTACTGAATATGGACCACTATAGGTCCATATATGGACAGTGTATTGCCATATATGGTAGTACACAGTCCGTATACGGAGCGATAGGTGTTCGTATTCAGTATTCTTTCATGCTGTGCATGGTTCACTCACGTGAATGAACGTTTCTAACTTTTTTATTATGTAAAGGTGGGTCTCCAGTTTGCGCGGCTGGTTGCGAGCGAATACGTAAATGAGCGAATACGTAAAATACAGTATTTTATTGGCTGAGGCATTTTTTGTTCGCCTGGTAGTTCATTCAAGTTGAACTACCACGCAAATGAAAAGTGTGTCAGTCAATCAAAATACGGTGTTTTACGTATTCGCTCATTCGCGCGACCAGTTCATAACCTCTTTATGTCATAAATCATGATATATTTCAGTTATAATGTCCGCGTGTATGTGATTAGAAATGTGTCAACCACAAAGTGATTACATACTAAATCACTACGGAATACGTTCCCGTATCCGATAGTCGAAATAAGACCATAAAATCACTATGTAGGAGGGAATTTGCAGCTACCGAATAGGCCTCCCTCTAAAGGCAGGCTCTTCACGTTGAATTCGTTCGCAAAAATTCTAACTGAAGCCACTACATTGGTTGAAAGTGACGTCATCCGTCAAGACGTCACTATCAACTAATGTAACGGATGATAATGATAAACGATAAAGATCTAAAAAGCAATTCGGTATGGCTAATTCGGATGATAAACATGCATATCTGAATTTGAATTACATTGATGTGAAGAATATTTATAAAATAAAAAAAGTTTGGTTGAATAGATCTATTTATAGATGCATTAAAACGAGATGTTGGCTGGCCAAAGTAGAACTTGTTATATTTTATAATGTGATATTTTACTTTTTGTGTAGTGTCTGCACAACAAAAGAAATTATTACATTGCAACAAATTCTATTTTGAACAGACAACGCCTCGTGTTCATGCACTCGTGAATAGGTCCATTCTATGAATTAGAAAATAATAAAACTTACTTTTAAGACGTGATATAACTCTCTTTCCCTCCTTTATATTTGTCTTTCAATTTACTTATGAGGTGCAACTGCAAAATGTCTCCATATTTATACCTAATCGTGTTGACTAATGACAAATGACGTCATAACCTTCTATCAACAATTATTAAGCACCTTGTCCGTTATCATTTTATGTTTTTGTTTATATTTCGTAAGTATTTATTTGTTTATTTTTAAACGAACGTTGTGCTAGAATACATCATGCTGAAAATAACATTTTAGTAAAAAGGTCAATAACGGCGCGCCATATATGACAAATCTTACACTACACACTGTGCAAAAACTTGTTCTAAGTCCGCAGTAAAAATGCTTGTACAGCTTTGAGGACGTTGTTCTAACGTCTTTGCTGCGGACTTTGAACAAGTCTTTTCCCACTGGGCATAAATCTACATTGGCTTTGGCATTCGTTATATCGAGAGTTCGTTATATAGAGAAGTTTTATCAGGTGTTTGTTGCCCAAGGGAAAGAGCATTGAGTTCGTTACAACGAGAAGTTTGTTATACATGGAAATCGTTATATTGAGAGTTAGTTATATAGAGAGGTTTTATCAGGCGTTTGTTGCCCAAGGAAAAGAGCATTGAGTTCGTTACAACGAGAAGTTCGTTATAGCTACATGGATATTGTTGTATCGAGACACTACTGAATTTATGCAAATAAAATAAACATTTCAAAACTGTGTCGTATTTATTTTATAGTAGCTTTGCTGATGGTCACGCTCTCATACTCCCACATATATAGTTTTTACAGAACGAGTCAAGAGTAAATTGGGCCACGGAATTTAAAATACAACTATTTAACTATACAACATGGCGAAAATCATCCCATTGCGTTCCGTATATTTTTTCATACGTAGTTTAGACATGTTATGTTAGCGTCTTTAATGCGGACTTTGAGCATGTTTTTGCCTACTGAATGTAAAGTCATATCTTTTCATAGGGAAGTATCATGTTCATCAGTTCAACATATATCCGCTTTACTTTATTTATTTGTTTATTGTTTTATTTACTTTGGCTGACAATATTAGGACATTAGAGGTCCATCATTTTGTTAAATCTGAGGACAGAAAAATTGTAAAAATCTATATTTATAGATATACAGTTTGAGTATGGAAATATACATGACCGCATTCAGTAGATTTTCACAATGTGTCGTTTGTACAAACGTTGAAAAGTGGATATCATTATCAAAACAAATCTGCATAAGAGTACTTATGATGAGATGGATGATACAAATATAGTTTTTAATCATGTATAGGAAATCATGAGAGTTTAATATAAAACACTTAAAATACACATCCTCTCACTACACAAAGGAATGAATGAATCCTTAATCGTATAAATTAATAGTATCAAATAGACGCTTTAAAAATTTCAGTCTGTATGTGTATACGAGGCAGTTGTACTGTCTTCTCATCTAAATTAGAATCGTCACTTTCAGAAGACGTAAAAGTTAGTGAAGTCATTTCAAGCATTGAGTGAATTGTTCAAATTCACCGTATGCTTACCAAATATTTCACTACCTTATGCTAATCTTTACCTATAAATATTACGATTATTATTTAATTATTCAATTTTGTACATTTAAACATAAAGATTTAAATCAAAAGAGCGTGCCGGGATTGCCTCCGTGCCAATTTACAGTGTACCATATATATGCATGCCGATCAAAGATCAATCAGTTGGCATTGTTAAGAAAAATTATCAAATTAACGAGGGGGGCGGGGACGCTTCTTACTCCATCCACCCAACCTTTAGGAAATCAACAATATCATAAAACAGTCAACACGCTAAAAGATAACTAGTCCCTAACCAATTGCCTGCTACACAAATCCTAGAGATAGCGATAGTATAGTACTATTGTTATAATGTTTATGTAGTAACTATACAAATTGGAATGCAGTGAGAATTTCAGCCGTGTAAATTTTGCGCCATTTTTGCTCCTGGTCGACTAAAGCAGCCGCCCTCTATGGTGTAGTCGTTCAAAAGACATCGCGGGGTGCAAAATCCGCCCCTCCCCAGCCACGAAATGTTCATACAGGGGAATATAGGCACCATATTCATCAGACATCACACTGTAAAATAAATACAAATTTTAATCGAATATTTTTAAATATTTATTTCTTCACATTTATTTCTTCTTACAACATAAATTTCAAGCAGGTATCAAAGTTTCCACATTTTAAATCAACCTTCCCAGGCAAATCTATCACAATTGCACCCAGATGGATAAGAGCACCGCCCAAATGTTAAAGATTTTATTCGGCACCAGTTATATTTTGCACATTTGACTGTGCATCCCAAACTGAATCTTCGGATCCACATTCTTTTTGGTCGTGGGGCAAGTTCTGGATCTTCTTCTTCATCATTTTGTGCTGGATCTTCCTCTTCATCATTGTGATTATCTAACAAATGGTAATAATAAAAAGACTATATTACCAGAATATACATTAATAAAAGTAACATCGCCGCTTATGCTTCCGTATTTAGTGAAACCTGTTTAATGTCCCCTGTGCCCCTCTTCCACAACTTTTGATAGAAACATGCTATAATTATAATATAACACATAAACAACACTTTGGCATAATTATTTTTTTGATGACGTCATTACTTATGATGACGTCATCAGGGCCAACCAGCTGGTCTCTGGTTTCCAATTTTTTTTTTTTGAAAATGATTCTAGATAAATTATAGGAAAAGTCCCAAAATTTCAAGCCGTAATAGACATTCGTTTAGAAGTTATGAATAAAAGTACGGTATGATGTGCATTTTGTGCCCCTCCCCCTATCCTGAATAGGGTTAAAGGTCACTAATTTTAATTTTTCCACCAAACCGGCTATAAGGCCTACACATGAAACTTGAATAGATTTTAGTGGCGTGATCCAAATATTTTTTTTTCTTACCGTCGTTTTCCTCGTGTAGTGCTTCGTATATTTCTTCTTCTAACTCTTTATCATTATTTGGGGGTTTGTGAGTGTGAGGTTTCACATGACCTCTATAATGTCTGTAATTACCTAGAACATGAAGCAGCAGTAATAAGTTAGCATCCCCCAGTGAGCGTTCGACATCGGAACAACATCAAAACAACGTCAAAGCAACTTTGCGATGTCATTTCGATGCTGTTTCGACGTTGTTCCTATGTTGTTGTTCAACAGGGTGGTTATCAATAAAAGTATAATTCACGGCATAAGCGGTGATGTTACTTTTATTAATGTATATTGACTCGGCTGAATTCGCTATCAACAAAAAAAGTGAAATAATATATTTACCAGCAGTATGTAAACAAACAATATAGTACTAGAACTATAACTACTAATTGTTGTTCCGGTGGAATACCACACGGGTGGTTTGTCTCGCACCGGTTGCAGGACGCTAAAGGCTCCTGAATACGGAATCGTGAAACTCCATATTCAGAATGTGTAATTCCATATATGGAAATACAATGTGCCACCTAATATATCGAAATATTGCAATATTTTGATTCATTTGGATTTCACAATGAGTACTGCAGCATGTGCTTTCAGCGAGCGAGTATACAAAAAATAACCTTCTTTGCCATATTGCGCACAGCATCAAAGACTTCTGAATACGGACCCAGATAACTCCGTATTCAGACTATGTATTGCCATATAAGACAATTTACTGTCCGATATCATAATTATAGAGGTTTGTTTTCAGTAGTAATAAAATATTTTAAAGATATATTTTCAAAAATTTACCTCCCTGAACAATCACTACACTTGCAATCAACAACAACAATACGATAGTCTTCATCTTGTTTTTGTTCCTTTTACTCGATTCGCTAAAATAGTTGTGAAGAAAACTATCGTATACTTAAAGCTTTTATAGAAAAATACAGTGAATACTAAAGGTTAAAGGTTTTAAAGCACAATATCTAATATTCAGGAAGTAAATCTATATCATGCATAGTTTCAGCAAAATGTCAATAAACAAAAACATTTTGTTGCAATGGCCAAACGCATCTTAATATTGTTAGGTTCAAATGTCCCCGTCTACGTATTTCATTGTTGTTTGACCAAGATATTTTTTACGCATGCAAAACTGAAATTAAAAAACATCCGTATATTACTTCACCTTGCGAAAAAACCTACGTCATCTTTTATCAAACTTCAACAGTCTAACCACGAGTTGAAATATTAAAAGCATTGACAGTAGATTCCATCACAATACAAGCACGTCTCCAGCCGCTTTTGATTATTTTTTTGAAATATGGTTAAAACTTCTGTAATACTAAAAGATCACTGATGCTATATTCTGCACTAAAATAGTTTAACCGTACCTTCCTTACCCGGGGAGGAGGCTAGCAGACCCGCGGCTGTCTTTCATCTGCCATATCTCCTAAACTACTGGTCTAAATCACTTAAAATTTTCTGACTTTATTACAAATTTTCCTGGGAGCATTTTATCATTTTCGTGATGACATCATCAGGATAAAACAGGTGGGTTTGTATTGTTTTGTTGGTAAAAGTATTTGGTAAAAAAAATTGCGAGGAAGTTTTTCAAGCGAAAATAATATTAAAAAAATATACTTTTGGAAAATGTTTTGCTCTTGCTCCCCCAAAAAACGGGTTAAATTTGGTTTCAAATTCTGACTTTTATTTGGGGTGCTTGAGACCAAAATAAATATATAAAAACCAAGACACAAAAAATATTCTTGTACGTTTGTTTTTAAATCAGATCTGTATTTTGTTTGTGATACTTATAAAGGAATGAGTTCACGTTATCGCTTTGATAAGTCTTGTCTTATCGTAATATAACAAAAATATGTTCGTCACGTACCAAGTGTCTGGTTATCAACTGGTCACTGTCGCCTAGACACTTATAATAAGTCTAACGAAACAACATCAGAAACGTATCCGCTAGACATTATTGCCTTTTAGTGATGAAGTATACACTCCCAATCATTATGTTTTCAATGACTTAATAGAAATTGGATCTAACTTTATTTCTTTAAAAGGATCGCATTTTCGGAAAAAGTCAAGACATATCATTTTTAACAACGTTTAGAAAAAACAAAAAGTTAAAATATTTTGAACCATGAATTATTTTTTCTACGATCCGTGGAAATACGATCCCAGAGGGAAAGGTAGTTAGGTACCTGAATCTCCCTTTTTCTAGGCATGGAGGCGATCCTAAAAAATCTGAATTGAAAGATGAGGAAATTCTCGTTTTTCGTAACTGCCATTTTTTTGTTTGATGTCGGTTTTTTGCTTATAATTCACTGCCCACATCCACCACTCAACGCAAAAACAGCTTCCTTCTTTTATTTATGTTAACAGATACAGTAATGTCTGTCCAGACAACAGTAAAACTGGACTTCTCTTTTTACCCTTGCTTGTTTGTTTATTTATTCTAGAAAAATCATGGACTTTTTTCACGGATTTCTACTTTTTAAGTGTTTTATATCTTCCAGATTTGCATAGAAGATAGTTGGCCTTAGCTACATGGATCATTTTCTAATAAATCTATGAACATATAGAGGAATCCAGACACAGGCATTGTATGTTCTGTATACACAAATACAGGTATATAAGTATATACAGTATGGAGTTCAGTTCTCCAGGCAGACAGGAAAATTGAGAAAATATTTGTACTGTAATTTTATCTGCTTTTTCCTTGGGAAAGTGAAGGGTATGAAATTTTCCTAACCCTCACCTGGATGGACTATTGTGTTTTTCTCTGATAGTATGAACAAGCTATATCTTGATCGTGGAGTTCGTATATGTTCTAATTTTTATACCAATAAAAGATTTTTCTCTAAAAAAGATTCTCCCTTGTTGTCGTCTCAGCCTTCCAGATTGTTCGTGCTAGTTTTCTTTTCAGGATTCTAGCCTCAAGGTCTCTAGGTATATATAACATACAAAGGTTTCCTTATATGGGCATCATCATGATTTTCTTTTAGAATATTTCAATTTCCAAATCTGTACTGATATACCTATGAAGGAAAGTAAAGTGAAATATATTTGTTTATATACATACATACATACATATATACATCATACGATATATCATACTTTCTTGGTTTGTTATACGATTTCGATATACACACATTTTTATAGCTACTTTTAAATAAGTGATTTTGAAATTATACTGTGTTGTTTTCATTGCTAAAAATCAGTAAAAATAAACAAAATAAAGCAAAATGAATATAAACTTCGAATAATTTCTTATCGTTTGTAAATTTAAGTTCTGTGTTTCTATTTTTTTTTTACCTACTGTAAATTCAGAACTGTATATGTATAAATATATAAATCATAGATACAGGTTGTGCTCTTTATATATGAAGAAAGCAACAGTACAAAAAAAGACCGTATGTATGCACTCTGCCTTAGTGCCAACAAACACTTGTTTTTCTTGTTCCTAATCTTATTTCCAAGAATAGTATAAGAAAAGGTCCTTCCTTATAAAAGTTCTGTTTGTACTTTTCCATTTATAGTGGACCATTCCACCACAATTGTAAAGTTTAATTGGGGAGGATCATATCAAGTTTCAGAATAACTGCTGGAAATTATTGCATCAATGATCATGAACGGTGTTGAGGTTACCTTTTCGTGATATCAGAGGAGAAGTCCAAAAATATTAGAAGAAGAAAAAAGAAAACAAATTGTATTTTTTTTTTTGCACAAATCATTTTATTAAGCTCGTGATCCAATCGTATTTTCTCCGAACCTATTTACACTCTCGTGTGTAATATCGATTAGCGATATATTTTTTGGCCGTATTTTTTCCTTAAACCGTTTCACGCTTCTTGAGACTTTTCCTTCTAGAGAAAAACTTTTGTGAGGGTTTTTATAAAACGAAATTTGCATGTTTTACGAAGACTATAATTCTGGTGACTAACACGAAAGTCAATGTTTGAAATTATTTCTAAAACTCATCATTTCTTAGACAGTAATGATGTGTTTTGTTTTATTTCTTTGAATTGGAGATTTTGTTATGGTTTATTCTTACATTCTCTATGATAAGACATCGTCTTAAACATAGTCGCAAGAAAGTATACTTTTCTTGTGACTGTGTCTACGTCAAAAACAAAACATCGTGATAATCTCTCGGAACTTTTTCGGTGAAAATGCGTGAAAATAATAAAAATCATTTCTCAAAACAACATCGAGTTTGTAAAATAGTAGAGCGATTGTATAACTAATAACTAATCCGAGAATAGTCGGCATCAGCTATTTCGTAATTTTTAATTCATGCAATTAATTAGTGTAAGTCATATATCAAAACTACGGCAGTCTTTTCAATTAAAATATTCCGAAGTATAGCTTATGGCGCCTCGCGGTAATTTTGAATTCGATAACAATAAGGGTACCTGCAAAAGCAACAAGCCCTATTTCTATAGAACAGTTGATCTTCCTTCTCCTTTTCAACTTCCTTGGTACTACGCTGCTTGAAACAATAAAATTTGTCGAATTTGCAAAAGTCTTACATCTACTCGATAAATCTCTGCGATAAATATCTTGGATATTCCCGAGGTCGTTCTAATTATTTACGTTTTACTTGTGGTGTGTGGTGTATATTGCTTACTAAAACTCGGAATTTGTATCATTTTTTAATTGAGAGATTGTAGTCCTTAACAAATTACCCGATACATAAACCCTGCAGTCAGCGTTAAAAAAGTACTATTGTTATCCTGTTTGTTTAGTAACTACAGAACTTTACCAACCTGTAACATTGACATTGACATTGACGATGTCGTTGTGTTTCATGAACTTCTTATTATTTATGAAATTCACATTAATATCTTTAACAGTACCTACTCTGCAGTATCGAATAAATGAGGTAGGACGTGAGGTTGGAAAGATTTCCTAAAAAATTAATAATGAAGACATTAATAATAATATTGATTGTAAAAATAAATACATAATATGGATTTTGACACTGAAACATGGACGTGGTTAAAAGACACCTGCAGCGACCACCAATTTTTTTTTTTTCAACAAAAACGTTTGAACTAGGTATTGTGGCTGACGTTTTAACGCACCATAAAAAAGTCATTAATAAAAAAACGCAGGGTAGGGCATTTTCCGATACTGCGAAGTAAGATGATATGTCCAGGCTAGTGTGATATACACTCTTCATCAGACTTGATAATATCGTTATATTCTGTTGTGAGCAAGTGTGATTCCAGTTATTTCAATAAAAATAGGAAAAGCATCGAAAAATACTACTATATTTTACTCGATATAAATCTTTCACTACTGAATAACGTTATTTTATCACAGTTTTCAAAGAATTTTGTTGTTTATTCTGTCGATATAATTTTACAGTTAAGAAATTAAGTACACGTTGTCAACTTGAATCTTTACAAAGCAAAGCATCGTTAAATTATTGACATTTTGAAATTCGAACTTTTGCTGCTTGTAAAAAGAATAATTCGCGACTTTTCTCCTGATTTTCTTGGTATTAAGAAAGAGCTTCCCAATCATGTAAGCTACTTTTTTTACAAATTGCAACTTAAATCATTAATTAATGCACCAACTCTAATTATACAATGCAGAAATTAATTTGCAACTTGTAATTAATTGATATAACGTAATGCACTCGATTAAAAATCCCCTTCTTTTCAAC
>JAULBZ010004013.1:0-15422 GCA_032360805.1 Neoturris breviconis
TGATTGGTTTCTATTTTAGGAATCCGATGGGAAAAGATACCCGGTAACTTAAAACAAATAGATTCCGGACCAACAGGTGTGGTATGGGGTGTCAATCGATATGATCATGTATTCTGCAGACTTGGAATACAGAGGTAAATCGCTAGTTTTCATTGTGACGAATTTGTAATTTGAATCCAACTGTTTGATCGTAACTAAAGATCGATTTCTAATTGGCTGAAAATTCCGCGCGAAAGCCAAAAGAAGACGTTCAGACATTACAGTAGCAAATATTTCGCCTAATGGAAATCAACCTTACTCCTAACAGCGCGCAACATTTAACCCCTCATTTTTAGCCCACCAAACAAAATTGAGATGGACTGTTGCTATCACTTCGCGGCAGCAGCGTCTAGCTTCTCTTAGTAGACCATGTTCCCGAAGTGCTATTTCGAAATTCGGTACCAGCATTCGTGGCCATATTCTACAAGGGCTCGCCAAAACTGAAATTTGGTTATGGCACTCTAGGCAAAATTACAAGACCAATTATTTTCGATTTCGTCAATTTGGGACCGAGTATCGGCGAAAAAGGGATTTTTCAAAAGTGGATATCATTTGATTTCTATGAGGTTTTGACCATATTCAGTAAGAGTTTAGGTGAAAGGGTATATTCAATGGTTAAATAGTTGACTTGAAAAAAAGATTTCGAATTTTGCTGTGAGACTTTGACCATAGCATATTTGATTTAGATATTTTTTTACATATTCTGATTTCTGTGAGACTTTGACCACATTCAATAAAAAGTTTGATGATGGTGAAATGGTGAAATTGAACAATTCACTCAATGCTTGAGATGACTTCACTAACTTTTGCGTCTTCTGAAAGGGAATTTTTCTCTGTAACTTGCGGTATTTATCGGCGATTTCAACTCGACCCAGTAGTAGTATTTACTAAATATATGATTAAACTTTTGGTCTTATATTTCTAGACCTAGTCGTCCTGAAGGTACTGGTTGGATGCGTATAGATGGAACAATGAAATATATCTCTTGTGGGGAATTTGGGTGTTGGGGAGTAAATAAACGTGGCAACATATACTTTCGTAAAGATATTACTGAAGCTCAACCAGAAGGAACACGTTGGATTGATGTTCCAGGTAAACTTCGTATGATTGAAAGTGGACCCGGTGGCGTTACCGTTGGTTTAAACGATCAAAGTTTTTTATTTTTACGTGTTGGTGTAGAAGGTGGTCTAAAGCCAGAAGGCAAAACATGGACAAAAATGAATCTGAAATTAGCACATGTTACCGTTGGCGATCGAGGAATTATTGGTATATTACCAGATGGAACCGTGGCTATACATAGTGGTGAGTTGTTTCTCCTTGCTCAACTTTATCTGTGTACGTCACCACACGCAAGAATATTTTAATTATATCCTAACTAATGCGACTATATCGCATTTGTCAAACAAAAGATTTGTTTTCTTTACATTTCAAACAACTTCACTGATCTCCTGAGTGATAGAGATATGCAGCGTCAGCTATTTGGTAAAAACTGTGTGAAATATTTTTTCAAAGATGTTGTTATTGTGAGAATAATCGAATTGTTTCGATAATTATTTTATGAGTAATAACATTTTCAAGTGACTGGTTTCGTTGACATAACATCCATCTGCGTAGTTTTAATTTTACCTTAAACCCTTATAGCAATGAATTGTATTGTTGCCATATTTTAGATCTGAACAGTTTCATATCACAAATGCCAACCTTAACACCATCCGCTCGCCCATCAATCACACCCAGTATGTCTCCCTCTACTCCAATGACGTCACCGCATCCATCACCGCATCCAACAACTCCAGTAAGATTAACAACAGCTAAAATATTCACTACCGTTAGAAAAGCAACAACGGTACTACTACCAAGTTTATCACCAAGTCCTAGTCCCCAAGCTATACTTGTTGGTAAACAAGACAGCCCTAGCCTGGTGGATTCTTTAGCAAAATTGCAGGGCACTCAGCCTAAAGCAAGTCAAGAAAAACTTCACATAACACCCGATATGGCTGCAAGAATTTTGAAACTAATCGAGCAAAAAGGTAACCAATTTGAAGAACATCATAAGGCGGCTGCAGATTTAAATCTTCGTAATGCAACTGGTTCAGCAAGACTTGTCCCTGTTCTTCGTCATTCTAAAAAAGAAGAGACAAAAGCAACTAGCGAATGTACAAAAAATTGTTCAAATGCGAAAGGTGATACTACACCAGAATCTCCTTCGTCGTCACCACCACCACCACCTCCACTACCACCCCCTCCACCACCGCCTCCACCACCACCACCGCCACCAGCCCTACCACCACCACTACCCTCAGCTCAACAAAAGACTCCAGCACCAACTCCTATGCAACCTACAGAAGGTTCACCTGCAGCAGCGGATACTCAGTCACCAGATATCGGAGTAAATATTCAAGTTAACCCACCCAAAGGAACAAAAGCATCTGCTCCCCCACCTACTGCAGTTCTTCCCTCTCAACCACCTGCCACTGTTGCTTTGGTTGCTCACGGTAAAACGACACCTGCTGTTATTTTCGTTGCTTCCACTAAGCCAACGCTTTTAGTTACGCATGTTCCCTCAAAACTGACCACAATTAACGCACCTATACAACGTACACCTCAAAAAATCATCAAGCACGCACAAGCCGGGAAACCAGTAATGTCTGTATATCCACAGCCAAAGATTCTTGGAAAAAGAAAACCGACAGCTCCACCAACGGTTAAGCCAACAGTGGTAAATATACTGAAGACTCCAACGCATGCTGATTGGGTACATACCCTTGCTCCAGCAACTGTCCCCACTGTTGCTAGGATTACAAGACCAACATTTGCTGCGCCACATGCTGTAAACGTAGCTGGACATACTCCATATGGTGCAGATAAAGTGAAAGTGAAAGTTCAAAAACTACTTAATAAAGGCCGTCCTCTTGGAAATGCAGCTGCAAATGTAGCGTATCTGGAACCACGCCCTACAAATCCAGCAGTGAGTAATACATTTTTTGCTTCTCATTAGAAGTTTGCAATTGGCTGTTTTCTTCGTACCAAAAGAAATCAATCGAATTAGTCGAATTCTCTTTGATCCTCTTGTGAAGATGATTTGTTAAAATTCTATAGATAAGGCAATAATGTTAGAACTTAAGGCTCCTGTCTAGGTTTCCGCGTTCACTAGGTGTTCCTATCTCGCATCTGAAGTAGGACTTTTCTTGGATTTTTGGTAAAAATTGTTATACTTAGATAATTTACTTCTCTTTTTAGATTCTGATTTTTGCTCAAATTGTCCGTTACTTCCTTCAAGGTGGTGCAAATTTACCATGTTGCAATTTTTTGCGTTTATACTTAAGAGAAGAAGGTGTTATGATGGAGGGGAAATTAGAGTCAAAATCGCAAAAATAAATTCCGCAAAAATTTCTTCCGTATAAATTTCTTCCGCAAAGACTTTCTTCCTTTAAGGTATGCAATAAGTGGGGATATATCAATCTAGATAACAGATCTAGATCTTTTTTGTCTTTTGAAAAGGCAAATAAATATTGCTTGAAAGAGAAAGCTCATGGAAAACTTCACTTTGTTATTTTTAGCCAGTGACAGTTGCCATGGCACTAACAAGATCATGCTGTGCAGTACCTGATAGTGTATGTCCTATACCTAAAGATTGTGTCGGATACATAGAATGTCATGGTTACCATGGAAACTATCGTAATTGTGAACAAGGACAGTTTTTTAATCCAGTCACAAATATTTGCGATTATCCAAGAAATGTTGACTGTAAAGGTAGGTTTTTATTGGTTAATCTCGTATGTAAGCCAATTGAATGGCGAAGTCGTCTTCATTGAATGTATTGATAGATTTGAGTTTGTATCAACTGAATTAACTATATGGATTTCCTCAGTGTTCACGATCAATCAATCGGCAGTTTTTTTCTAGCGAAATAATTTTTAAAGATACCACTGAGGGAATTTTTAGAACGGATCTCCACAAGATCGCACGAATTCTAAATGAAGCCAGTTGAACGTTAGTAAGTACTTGGCAGGTTTTCTCACTGATTTCGTTTATTCTAGCATCTGTACAGCAACAACCGCAGTTATCCGAGCCACAACCGGTGGTTACTGCTGCAGCTAATATACCGCAGTTTGTTGAAGCATCGTCTAATCTTATTCCGGCTCAGCAAGTTCAATCGAATAAAGTTACAATACAGCCAAGAGTGAATGCACCACATACAGGTACGTAAAATGAAACTGCCAGCACAAGACGTCGTTTTGACGTCCCGATCGTACCGGAGTATATACACTGCAAAACTATTAAAGTTGGTTGAAACATAAGGTATATTTTTTCTTAATGACCACAAGATCGACAAGCTGTATTAAAGTTATTTTCTAATTTCCCCGATTACTCTACCGATTTGTATTTACTTACTTTAGACGATGATGGTGTTTTGCGTGAAGTATGGTTCGGATTGGGTTTGAGTCCATTGCTTACTTTATTAACAAATAATCCACGTTTTCCAACTAACCCTGATGAATACATTGTGCTGGATAAATTCGAAGCACCACCGAATGCTGGGGATGGTTATGGACAGAGATTGTCCACATACTATAAGGTAGGATAAGCATGGTAAATGGTGATAAAATCAACAAACTTATAATTGATTGGTTTCTCGTATAAAAGCAACCAATCATGTGCATATTATCGTTGACTTGAAAACGTGGTTTCGATTCTCCGGTACGCACGTGATGTTACATTTGCTATCTTTTGTACGCAGGCTAAGAAAGCAATATAATGTCCATTTCCAGTGAAAAACAAGAAGACATTCTATTGGTAGAAATTAACATTACATCAATTTCTACCAATGGAATGTCTTCTTTTGGCTTTCGCACGAAATTTCTACATTGGTGACATTTTTACAAATTCTTCCACATGTTCTAATCGGTAAATACGGTAAATCCTCCAATAAGCGGGACCCATCAAAAATGTGCCCCCTCTAGTAAGTGTGAGAGGGGGCGCCTATTAGAAACAGCAAGGTTTACAGTTAGCAGTTATCAAAATAAAATAAAAATATACACAAATTTCATTTTTATGATTATTTAATACATCAAAAAACAGGAAGGATCTATATATAACATTCTTTCAGCTTATTTGACCACCCTCTTTTAAGCGCCTCCCTAAAATCTATAAAAAAGATTATAAGTGCCCCCTCTAATAAGTGCCCTTACTCCCCTCTCCTAAAATCCTAAAAATGTAATAAGCGTCCGGGGCGCTTATTAGAGGATTTACCGTACTGATATTCTAAACGATGTTTAATATCGAATCCAGGTCTAATGTTGTTATTCTCTGTTAGGCACCTATGACAGGTGAATATACGTTCTACATGTCATGTGATAACGAATGTGAGCTATGGATCAGTCCAGATACAGAAGAAATACATTCAAATCTTATTCTGGAATTAAAGCATGGCCACTTCACGTCATTCAGACAATGGCACAAGTAAGAAAAATTACATTTTCATGAGTCGCCATAAATATTGAATTATTGAGCTCACGAAAATCTCTTCCCACGAAAATTACTGAGAATAACGACTTGCTTGAATGCACCCTCTCAATGAGCTTTTTCTCTGGAGACAAGCTCAACCTCGTTCCTAGGGCTTCTGGGACGAGCTCCGTTTCATATACTTAGGTTCGAGCATACAACCTCGTTCTCAGGGCTTCTTGCCTTTTCGAACACAGAAGAGCAAAGAGCATATTGATTTATCTTTAGATATCCTGACGAGCAAACCTCTCGCCCTATATACTTACAACAAGGAGAATACTACTTTATTGAGAGTTTTATGAAGGAAGGTTCTGGTGGAGATGATTTAAGTATTGGAGTAAAATTACCGAATCAAGAAGCTGAATTACCAATTTCTAAGAATCTATACCTTGTACCTGGTGGTAAGAAATTTCTCTTTACTGTTTTATCCCTTGAACCTAACCAAGCTAGTTTTTGATAACTCTCATTGGTTAAGATATGAGTATCTGGGATCAAGTCATGTATAGCTCATTTAGAGTATAGTTTTGGACTGAATCAGAGAATACTGCGATCTATTTACAGCGGATGTGATCTTTAAAGATTTATTGGTTAACGCCTGCGCCACCCGCCCTATAAAAAGGTTTAACCAAGAGTCCATAATTTCAACGTTTAATTCAATGACCTTCAAAATTCAAAAATCGCAAAAATAAATTCCGCAAAATCTCTAAAAATGATTCGATCGCAAACATAAGTGTTAACCAATACATTTTGAAGCTGCTTGACAAGAAGAACGTTTTTTCCACGTTTAAAATTTACCTATTGACTATTATTCACAAAAATAAATATTGGGAATATATAAATTCAGTTTTGGTCGTATTCATCCGCAAAAATAAATTTCACAGTAATGCCTTAACCACATCCAGGCCGGAGGGGGAGGCACATAGTCCCCTCACCCTGCTTTTTACATAACTTCTGAATGAATGGCCCCTGCTAAACATTTTTACATAACTTTTGAATGAATGGCTTATATGACTCCAAATTCATGGCTTTTCCTACAATTTATCTAGGATCATTTACAATTTTTTTTTTGGTAACTAGGGGTAATTTTTCCTAGCTACCATATTTTTGACAGGTGGTAAAAACACTTTTTTTATTATCATTATTTTTGCTTGAAAATTATTTTGACATATAGTTTCATATAACAAAAAAATTCTGCACCACTTGTTTTCCAGTTATGACGTCATCGCGAGTAATGACGTCATGAAAAAAATGATTTTGCTAAAATGTTAATTAAGTATTGACCTAACTTTCAGGAAGTTTCAACACAATACCATGGTTCTGTCAAAAGTTATGGAGGTGGAGCACATATTCAGAGTTCCAAAAAGCCTGGCCTGAAATAAGGTTAAACTATTGCATTCATAAGATTTTTGACAATTTAAATGCATTTATAGGTGATGTTGGTTCGAGTGCGTTACGAAAACCCGGCCAACCAGTTCAAGCTTCATCATCCACTCCTATGTCTGCAGCAGACCCAGCAATAAATACTAATGTACAACCAGCACCACAAGTAGCACCACAGGTAGCAACAGTAATAGACAATATACCTATGCAACCGGACCAAATGGGTCCACAACCGGGTCAAACAGCAGAACAATGGATTGCAAGCAATAACAAACAATCTGAAACGTCAGCTTCGTCGAATAACCCGGATTATGCATCCGTAGCAAATAATCCGGAAAATATACCGGGTGCTGAAATGTACATGAATCACAACGACATGGTTTCATTTGAACGAAACAAAGCTCGTATATCTGTAAAAAGAGACAAAATTATACACGCGAATTTCACAGCCATTAAATAATTACTGTGATACGAATATCTGTCACTTTGTTAATGTTGACATTCGACGTACAGACGTATCTGCGGAGAATGGTAGTGAGTAAACGATCTTACACTTGATTGATCTCTTTGGAACGAATAACCAATCTGTCATAATATCACTAGCAGCATACGTTCCCGATGATATGTAGCATCTAGCAAACAGTACATACGTTAGCGCAATAGTTAAGATGGATTTCCACTACGCGAATAAATAAAAAACAAGGCCTTTCCATTGGTAGAAATTGTCGTGTGCCGCGAAATTACGCATGCGTAAGTAGCAAAGTATAAATCCACATTAAATTTTTAATTGTGGAATTCGTGAAATTACTTCGCGAAATATTAGTGAGGATTAAATTGTAAAACTCCCCCTTTTATGATATAGTTGCTCTCTTATCCCTCTCACCACCATCATGAAAGTGTGTGCAATGAATCACAAAGACTGTTTTGTAAAAACTTTGCATACAGTGATCTGTGTTATCAGTTTTCCTCACTGCGTATAATGCTGATATAACTGCACAGAAAAATGCGTAAAGAAATTTGGGAGTGGTACGAAGGTTAAATTCTTCAGGGGTTATATACGCACAAATTTTTAATTGTTGCGTAGATTGATAACAAATAGATCAGGTAATGTTGGAGCCAGGTAGCACCCGGTTCAGGACAAATTGGGACCAATTTTTGTTAGCAAGCTATACCATTTAGATCATTGAAATGTCGAGGTAAACTGAGGGTGATTTTGACTGATGAGACCCTATTTGTGGGGTTTAAAGTCTAACAAAAAACTGTTAATGCCTACGGATCGTTCACAAAGAAGATGTAAATGATAGTTGGTGAATTTCAACCACTGATTTTCAAGATATTGCATTTTAAAAGCCTAAAAAAGGCATCGAAATTGCCCAACATTGTGCTGACCTCAGCGCTGTCGAGGTGTTTTAATAAAAAATATTATTGTTGGCAAAAACACCATATCGAGGGCTTTTGAAAATAGTGTTGCTTATCTACTATATGATTTATAGTTATAGTCGGAATATTCTGCTGACTCAACAAAAATTTGCAATTATTTTAATTAGTATCTCGAGAGCCATAGGTCGAATTCAACAAATAATACAATGTTTTCATCTTCTCTTTGTGATATGTCAACAGTTTTTTCGACAGTGACTTTCAAGTATATAAACCCCACAAATAGGGTCCTACCAGCCAAAAGCCTCCTTGAGACCCCGTTTACCTCCACATATCTTGCTAAAGAAATTTGGGTAGCCCCAATATTACCTGGTCTATTACAGAGAAAATAAATAAAAGAAAAATATATATTTTTTCTAGAAATTTCTATCTTTAATTTTGTATAGTTATGTAATATAGAACAAAAGTTCGTCAAATTTTCTTTACTTTTTATTTGATGAACCGTCAGCCAATAAATTCCCGTCGTGTTCAGAAGTCCCGTCATGTTCAGACACCTTTTTACAAATAATGAAGACGAGGCATTCGTTGTTCAAGTAGAAACTTGTTGCAATGAAGGTACTGCACGAAAAGGAAGATATTGCATTGCAACAAGTTTCTACTTTGAACAACAAACGCCTCGTTTTCACCATTTGTGAAAAGCTCCATCATCTTGGAAAATTAACATCCATTTCGTTATAAACGAACCTATTCTCGTCACCAAGATATATTTTCCTTTATAATATCTCTATCATTTGTCACGTCGAGCAACGAAAGAGAGATCCTTGTCGTAGTATCGAGCAACGAAATACACCACCAAGCCCATCTTTAAGTATTCTACGAATTATAATTTCTCTGTGTTATTTTTTCTTTTTGGCTTTTTGAAGATTCGGAGCTGATACTTTCACTTTACCTGGTATATTGCGTGATATGTCAAGATCCTGAAGAAAAACAACAACAATAATTTAAAACATTCGACTTCAGGGAAGAAGAGTACCTTATAATTTTAGGCCATTTTCGCAAAATTAAATACCAACAAAACTATATTTGGCGGTGGGGTCTTATTCGAGGGAGGAACGGCTCTTCGAAAGAAGGTACCGTAAAATATTAGAAAATTTTAATAAACGCTAACATTCAAAAATGTTACAGGAACAGATAATCAACGCATTCCGTTGAAGAAGGGGTGCATAAACAACATGCTTCTCTTAAAAAAGTCACGACGTCGTACCACGTTGTAATAACGTCAAAACGAGGTCGTTTCAAAGCTATCGCGACGTTGTGCGCCGGCAGGGTGGTGATGACGACGAAAAGATTGAAATTGTATAGGAAGATATAGATCATACTATAAAAGTTTGTGTTCTCTACAAAGTGGAAAATTTAATAAACACCCTCCTGGAAGAAATGCTCTTTCAAAATTATATAAATGGCCAAACCGTTTATTCGGATAAACACGGTAGATAATTTTGAATAAAGATGTGCATGTCATGAGGTGCAGCTACTTGTGGAGTGGATATATTGCAAATAACATTAACAGAGCAGATTAACGCTGTTCTAGCGTCTATACTGCAGACTTGAACAAGCTTTTATCATTGGGCTGCGTCAATGTCCTTGCAATTTATCAAGAAACGAACCTTTAAAGCTTTTAATAAATCTTTCTCCCAGTCTTTCGTCTCTTTTGACATTTGAAACATATTGATTGCTGTTTTTGCAGCTAAAAAGTAAAAAAGGTTAACACTGTCAAAGCCCGGTGGGGAAGTGATTCTTGCGAATAGTCTCAGAGTGCTTTAACCCTATTTGGGTCGCGCTCTGGATGGGAATACGTCCCCCTTTCCTCCCTTGATATCTCAAGATTGACTTAACATACAGTCATGAAGAAACTTGGTAGGGTAATAGTACAAGATCTAATAAACATTTTGAAATAAATACTTTTTTGCTGACGTCTTTCGAAAAGGTATTCGAAAAAATATGGCAACTTGACGGAATCCGCCCCCACCTTCGGTCCAAATAAGGTTAAGATATGATTCATATAACAGCGAAGAAATAAGTAGTGCTAGCGGTGGAGTGTCATAATGATGCATGGTATGGGCTAAATTATTGGTCAATTCGATCTTACAAGAACCAAAAACAAAATGAATCAAAGAAATTAATTTTGTTACCTTTGCCTCGTTTACCTGTACCAGGTGTTAGCTTTACTTTATATCTAAAGAATAAGAAATCCACAATTAACGCAGTTAATAAACACGGTGGAGGAGTGAGCTGTGTAACTCATCACTAATATCTATATGGAAATTAAACGCGGATCCCCACTTTGAAAACTTGTTCGCACGAATTCTAAATGAAGCATTGGTTGAAAGTGTCACCTGTCCGGTAGATAAATAGCACTTACTTATAATTTTGTAGACAGGAGTATGGTGCACAAAATGGGATTGCAAACAATAAAACATCTTCATCTAATGGACAGCCAGTCAGTGAATCCAATAAAGTTACATTTTCCTAAATCATAAGAAAGGTACGAATTACAGAGGTTTTTCGAATATGATTCACTTTCAGGATATGATTCACTTTTAGAATATTATCCACTTTTAGATAATGTGAAGGAGTTCACAATATAATTTTAATAATTGTATAAAGTTTATATTACATACTTTTTCGAAATCCTCTGCTAAATCATCTGCATCATCTTCAGCCTCTTTTTCATGGACGACTTTTTCATCGAGAGGTTGATCTTCCTCATGATGTAATATTACAGGTTCGTTACCAGCCTGCTGTAGTTTCTTTTCAAGGTGTTTATTCTGCTGTTGTTTATTTAGCATTTGTTGCTTTTCTTTTTGAAGAGCTTTACCTTTCTTTTTTGGCGGTCTTTCAGGTTCGTCTGACTAAATAGAAAAACATCTAAACATCAAGTCAAAAAGACGTCGAATAATAACCGTGAAAACGACGTAGCTTTGACGTTCAAGACCCAGATGAACTGGTAGCACTAGTTCTGAAGGACATCTGGTTAAAAGAAAACAGTGATGCGGTTATTTCTTTACTCAGTTACTCCACATACAAGGACATCTGGTTAAAAGAAAACAGTGATGCGGTTATTTCTTACACAAGATCTTTTAATTTTCTTTTTTAATTCTTTCCACAAATTTCGGTGATACGATCTGCTTTAGCCATGTACGCAATTGTTCCATTTATAAGAAAGCTTACCAGGCACTACTATTATTTATTAATCTAGAAAAAGCCCTTATTTTCAAAGACAAGCTAACAAGGACATGTCCTTATTTGCGAAGCAATAGGGTATGGAACGGAGCAGTTTACCATCTTCAACGCTGTTACTAGGTTTTGAAATTAATACCCTTGGGTTTACTCTGAGTATATCATATTGTTTCAGAGTACAAACAATAATTTTCCATGGGTTTTTTTAGGTCACTGAGATTTTCAGTTTCAGTGACAACCCTGTATCTGCAGGAGAATGAATCTTTCAGCTGATTAGTTTCCTCCCAACAAAGAAAGCAATTGATCAAGAATTCAAATTCAATCAAATGTAACTATACCCTTAAAATTTGTTGCATTAATTCCCTGTCTTCATCATCTTGATCCTTATATTTGTTGTTCATTCTTTTCTGTTTACTCTAAGTTAGAAAGAAAACAATAAAATCGGGACAGGATATAGACAAATTGAATAAAATCAGGACCCTACATGCACAAATTCAATAAAATCCCTGCATACAGATATTCAATAAAATCAGGACCCTGCGAACACAAATGCAATAAAATCATAACCCTGTATATACAAATTAGCATAAAATCAGGTCAGGCAATCATGGTCATAGATAGCAAAGTTATTCCCCTCCCCCTCCATAACGTCTGAATGACTATAGTACAGTGAGCAGCTAATAGTATATCATGAAAGGAATAATTTGGGAAAAAAAGTTTTTTGCTGATATCAGCATTTTTCCGATGACGTCATCACAAAGATTTTGAAATGGCAAATTTTTGCTTAAAATGAATTGTGATTAAACGAGTTCTAGATAGCATTTTTCCATTTAAAAGATTTTCATTCATTTTTCCAATAGACAGCTATTGTGTTGCTCTTTAGCATAGTTTTCAAGGTTTAAACAAAAACATTACAAAATACCAAAATTACGAGAAACAAATAGGTTGAAATAGGGTAAAGTCTACTCGATAAATTTCGTGGTTGTATTCCGCACCAATGTTTTCTTTGAGAAATTTGTAAAATGTCTCAAATTCAACAAAAACAGGATCGTGTTCACACCTTTTGTCCTCGTGTTTTTTGTTGTGGTTTTTGTTGTTGTTGCTGATCATTAGTCTGTATTTTAGCAGTTTTAATATTTTGTATTGTGGTTTCAATCTAGAACAAGAACAATAGAGTTTTAACAAACAAACCATTAGAGGTACATTGTGAATTTAACCATTACTAGTATACACTAGTGAGCCAAATTATAGAGTTGTTGTAATATTGGTTGCTCAAACATTAGTCTAAACCTAAAACCTCTTCTTAATCTCCTAGTATCTCAAGCAAAAAATAGATAACTCAAGTATAAAATTCTGAATAAACCTGACATTTTATCTATGGAATTCTCATAAAAATGTTTATGTGGTACTCTGGTTTTCCCGATTTTTTGAAGATTTTGTAAATTTTAACCGCAATTTTCTACCAGGCCCTTTTTCTTTCAGAAATTTCTGTTACTGTCTGGTTTTTATTCTCAATTACTACAAACTGGTATTGATAAAAATTTATTTGAACCTTTATTTCTGTGGTTTCTTCATTTTCTTCTTGTAAAGTGGTTGGTTGTTTATTCTTCTTTTTCATGTCCCTTAGAAAAGGTTACAAAATATTACTCAGGATGATTGCTTTGACAATTGTTTTAGCACAGCCCCTAGTATTATTGTAATATAACTAATTCATAGCTGCATCTGAGAAGCTACAACATATACTCGCTATAATCGAGACAATTTTACATAGGAAACCATTTTATTGAGGGTTTTAATACATTACATTAATTTTACCAAAGGGTTTCTTAAACAGGAACTAGTGCTTTTTAACCATTTAAAATTCGTTCAGCGTTTTTTCCACGGACAGTTGCGCATTTATTTCGAACATATTTACAGTAAAGATAAAGACAAACCTTCTTTGCTTTGCTGAAAGTCTTGGTTTTCGATTCTAAACAAAAACGACATCATGAACGATATTAAATACTGTCACTACTATATGGGCTAGCTACTGATGATCTTCGTAATAACTATAGACAAACAGAAAAATAAAATACACCAAAGCAAAGACAATATACAGACAATTTTATGGCATAATGTTAAAGTTAGCAATACACGTGTTACTTGCACAAGATTAAATAAAAAGATACCTCTGGTTGTTGTTTGCCAGCTTTTATTTTTTCACCATCACCCAAATAAACATATTCGTCATCATCATTCTCATTTCCATCATGGTGACTAGACGTTGTAGAAACACCACGATGAAGTTGAAATCTAAACAGACGAAGACGAAGAACACTGTGTTACACTGAAACTAAGCTCAAGTTCTACCAGCGAATTTATTAATTTTCCCTATTCCACTAGGAGTTTTTAAAGGATTATGTTATTTAGAGCAATGACATCCTTGGTTAAAAGAAATTCAAGAATAACAGAACAAGATTATTTTGAAGTTTTATAACCATTTTCACTGGCAACTGTTATTTCTTAAAAATCAATGTGAATATCAACAAACAATTGCCTGATTTCTACAAAATGAACGAACAAATTGTAAGGTCCTTGATTCAATACGTTATTTGGGTAAAACAACGGGTAAAAAAAAAAGTCGGTGGTTGGTATCTTTATGACACTATTCACAAATACACGAAAACGAGGCGTTGGCTGCTCAAAGTAGACTTGTTGCAATGTGATAGCTTCCTTTTTATGCTGGAGGTTATCGCATTGCAACAAGTTTCTACTTTGAACAACCAACACCTCGTTTCCATGTTAGTAGGTATATTTAGCAGACCACACCCTCAGATCTAATCAAAAATATCTCTTTACTTTTCGTGATAAAAGTTACTCCATCTTGTATGTCCATGGAAGCAAACATATGGAGGTTAACGTTATCCTTATTTAAAGACACTTAATGGAATTAAACATACGTTTCACCAGTTATGTGTTCCAGTTGAATATTTGTATCAGGGAACAGTTCTTCTTCATCGTCGTTTTCAATATTTTCTTCAATATTCAGTTTATCAAATTCGATATTTGCATCTACAGGAGATAAGTCGCTACTTGGTGAAGAAATCGAACTACTCAAATCAACATTATCCTTCTTTTCACTTTCTTTAATGTCTGTGTCATCCTGATTGTCTAGTTCAATCTCTACTTCTTCATCATCGTTTCCTTTCTAACAAATAAGAAACCTCAATAAATTATTTTGCCTCAGTATAACACATCAGTGTTCGGAACGATAACAAATTATCACTGCGAAAAAGTGCTTTTTGATCATAGCTTCAGGCTACAAAGATGCTAAAACTATGCTCAAAAATTATTCGCTCTGATTTCGAACAACAGAGACCATCATTACATTATTGCATAAAAAAATAAATTTATTCCTGGAAAAAAATATATTTGGCAAAGACAGACGTCATACATACAATCTTGGACATAAAATACCTTATGGGAAGAAAGTGTTTGCAGAACAAAAAAATGCGAAATTAAAGAATGCGAATCGCGCCTCAAAAAAAGCGCGTTTTGCGGAATTAAAGAATGAGAATGAGCAATATTTCTTGGTTTTGTAGATTAATTAGTCATATTCAAAAAATATTTATTATTTGTGCACCCTCTCCATGTACAGCAAGAACAATAGAAGTGCACTTTCATAATACCTCCTCCCCTTTCAATGACACCACCCATATCTCCTTTAATAATTACCTTTACAGTGTTTGAAATAAGAGCAAAGAATCTCTGTGGAGGTGTGATTTTTAAGCATTGCTTAGGGCTAGAAAGTCTGAAGCATCCTCCTCCACAGTGATTATTTGTTCTTATTACAAACACTGCGTTATTATGTGAAACTTCAAAGACAAATGCATTACGTCATT
>JAULBZ010004014.1:0-15421 GCA_032360805.1 Neoturris breviconis
ACAAAATTTGGCGAGTTTCTAAAAAGTCCTAAGATCCTAAGCTCCTAAGTCTTAAGTCTACTTGGATAAACCTTTGAAAACGTCTTATAATTAAAGTGAGGGATTGTAGGAACGAGGTTGAAAATGTCCCATAATCTATGGATATAGTTGTATATTAGAGATTCCTATAATCCGTTTCTTTTAAATCGTACCAACATCATACTTGGATATGTAAAAACAAAAGGCCAATACAAAGAAAGAATACAGTAGGATAAAGTTTCAACTTTAGGTCAACATTACCGTTAGTTTCAGGTTTTGTTGCAGCTATTTTTAACGAGGTTTGTGGTTGGAATTTGCGTAAAATAAGATAACATAAGATAAGATAACATAAGATAAGAAAGATAAGATAACATAAGATAAGAAAAAGTTTAAATTTATCAAGAGTTTCTACAACCTACTAGAAAAATTTAATATCCATATTGAAAATATACCTTACTACTGATGGGAAATCATAGTTAAAAGCGTAAAGCTTAGACAAAAGAATTGACCATCCTTAGACGAGCACAACAAATGATACATGACGCACAAGACAACACATAGATAGATGGGTAAAGTACTAGTGTGGATGTAAGGAATATCTGTAAATAAAGGTCAGCTTAATAAGAAGCAAGGAAACAGTCTTTGGGATCTGTTTTAAGGTCCTGAAAACCATCAAATTTTGTGGCCAACGGTGATTGAATTAGATTCCAAGAAACAAAGGAATCATTTGATAGTATATTTACTAAAACTCATTAGTGCAAGTGAGATGAGCATGTGGGAAATCATCTGTAAAAGTATCCTGAATTGCGTTATGCATTTCATTATGAGAAGGTTTATGAAGAAACAGAATATTTTCCAAATGAACTATGTCAGATTCTCTTGGAGACTCAAAAGATATAAGACTTGATAGCACAGTTTTACTTAAAAAGATATACACCTCGTTCCCAGGGCTTATTGCCTTTTTGAAATTCGGTAGAGCCGCAAAAAGGCAAGAGAAGCCCCATGCACGAGGTCGATTAAGATATTTCAAATCTATCTAAATACATTTGCGTAGTCACTGATATTTATGAGGTTGACATCATCAGCAATGTGATGAACCTCAGAGTATTTAAAGGTACATAATCACCTTCATTGGAACAAAATTCCAAAATCTATGTCAATTGAAAAGTGACACACACTGATCATACCCAGAAAAAATATTGGGAAGTGTCTAAATGAGCGAATCTTTTCTCTAAAAAAGGGAAAATGTTTCGCCTCTATCTCTATTTAGCTCCGATCTTACGAATCCTCAACAATTTGTTCCCCTTGCTGAAGTTGAAATATGCTAATCTGAAGACCATGTCCCTGCCTAATGGATCCGTGCTAGCTTTACTGTTTTTAATACATATATAAATGACTTGCATTGCGCTGTTAAAGGTTCTTTTTTTTGAAATATCTCTTTTGGTCTACTAAAGTCCATTTGAAAGTTTAGCTTGTTTAGCATATCCTGGGTAGAAGTTTCATTCCAAGAATGAATAATAGTGGAGATATAAGCGATTGAAGTTGTAGGAAGTTATGTTGTTTCTGTGTTTTTTTAATTTATTTCTTTAAATTTAAATTTCTTTTTTAAAATGTTTAAAATCAAAAATACATGAAAAATATCGACCCCCGGAAATTCTTGGTTTGTTTCAGATTTGCGGGTCCTGAAAATATTCCCACAGACTGTTTTGTTGTTTCCAGTTATGGAGTTTAGTAATCGAAGATGGCGAAAATGAAAGTAGTGCACGAGTGCGTTTGTTTTCACTCGTGCACTACCTGGACTACTTTCATTCTGTTTGTATTTAGTTCGTTCGTTGGTTTAGGCAGTTTCTAGGTTTGTTTGTCTGTAAACAGCAGGCCTTACAGCTAAACCAAACGAAGGTCAAATTGTCAAACCCAGATAGTTGGTGGCCTAGCTAAGCATTTTCTATCATGGAATGACTGCTGTAGCCTGACTGATGATAATTATAGACTAGGATTTCTTTCTTACTTCACCAGACGACACACACGACCACTTCAAACACATAGCAGGATCTAACTAGCGTAGAGTAGGTAGATAGTTAGCTACTAGATGATATCCAGTGAGGTGCCTTTCTACTGCAGTGAACAATCAAAGTGCCAAAAGTGTGTGCATGCAGTAGGGTATAAGGTTTTACAGTTAATAGGTACCTAGCAGTGTATTCTCGATAGTCTTCTGTGTTTCTGGCTTCTCAGTCGCTGCATAGCTTGGCTCAAAACTGCTTTACTGTGTGGCATGGTGGTGTTAGCCTAGTGGTGTATGGATATTTCTCTGTTATCTTTCACTCTTGATTTTATCTTCAACCACAGTCAGCTATATAAAAAGGGATTTTTATCTGGCAGTCAAGGTTTGCTAGTTGGGGCAGCGACCAGTCGACAATTTAACAGAATGCTCATGTTCATGTTCTGAGTACAAAGTTGGTATTATTCATTAAACTGCAACGTCTAAAAACATATCGTATAACTACTGTAGCTTCTTGTGTCTTACTTTATTGAATAGCTTTTATATATTCGACTTAGTTCTTATCTATTCTTATCTTATCTTCAAGTATGAGTGATAATAATGAATCCGAATTTCCTTCCGTTTCAATCAAGGAAATTATAATAAAATGAATAAAGCTAAAGATACAAGTAGTTGCAAAAAAAAAAAACTCTTAAACCCTTCTTTGTGAGAAACTTAATGATGCTTCTGATACTGATGAAAAGAGAAATATCAGACATCTGGACATGAATGCTTCTGTTAAGACAATCATCATTGGAAGTCTCTAAAACAGTAACATTAAGACTAACAGAGCAAATAACGTCCTTAAAAATGCAGATCAACAAACAAGAACAATACCCTAGAAGATTGTTAGTATATATACCTGAAATTTTGGAAGAGTAAATAAAGATGGTGAACAGGAAAGAAGTACATGCTATTTTGTCGCACAAAAAAATAAATTAAAAAGTAAAAGATGGTATATATATTGTATATACATTAATGAAAGTCTTCGCTTGATATTATAAAGGATTACAGTATATGGTCAAAAATTAAGAATTTATTTATGCAAAATCTTATTGACTCATTTTGGACATACTTGGTGTGAATAGAGGTATGACTGTTTTACATAATAATTTTTTCAGATAATTTCCCAAACTTTAATTTTCCCAGAATTATTGATAAGAAATAATTAATAATTATATTGTTTATTTTTTTGGAACGTCTTTTTTGTGTTTTCTATTATACCTGAGATTTTACTCTAAGCATTTGCAACACGACCACATATCTAGCTTTTCCCACACAATTTTTTTTATGAATGAAAGAAAGTTCCCCTGACATTTTTCTTGCATTTTGTTTTAACTTGTCTCCATAATGATAACCATCGATACTCATATCTCTTCCTTGTGTTATATTTTGACAGTCTAAATCTTGTTGTAAATTTCAAGAAACTAGCTTCTTTCCTCGTACCGCAAAGCTGTGGAACTCTTTGCCAAATGATTCGTTTCCCATCTTCATATAATCTGGCAATATTCAAACACAATGTAAATAAATCTCCAAACTCTACAAATTTGTAAATAGGGTACATATTTTTTAATAAATCAAACTAATTTTATACTTTCATGCCCACAAGTTTTTATACCGAATTTCTAGTTCTATATTTCTATTTCTTTTTAAATCTCTTTCATCTTTTCTCGTTAGTAACATTGCTTTGGGTGGCCAACAATAAATAAATAAAATAAATAAAGTTTAGATGGGCTATTACTGTCACTTTGCATCGGCATTGGCCTGCTTTTATTAAAAGACCATGTTCTTTTTAATTAGTTACCAGCATTTTAAAATTTGGTACCAGCATTTGTGGCGATATTTTAGAAGGACTCGCCAAATTTTTTCTAATTTCGTCTACTCGGTCCCAAATTTTGATAAAAAAGGCTCAAATGGTATTTTCCGAAAAGACATGGCACTGTCCTGAAATAACTTACATGTGTAACCGCGATCCATAAAGGATAAAACACAAGATTAATAACATTAACATTGCACTTGCTCTGACTGCCTCAGAGTCATAGAATAGCAATTAAAATTTCAGGAACACCATATTTTTTACGATAATCATAATGATAAGACTGGAATAGAGACCAAGAACCGATATCAGAGACTATGATCAGGTTGGGCTGTGGGAACTAGAAATTAGCACCCAATACTTAAGAGTACTAACAGGTTGGAACCGGGTGCAATAGGTTTGGACTTGATACCTATGTAAGGCACAACTATAATGGACCTTAGGACAAGTTATGTGGAATCTTATAGAATGTCAAATTCTAAAGGCGTGCACTACACATACATAGATAGTATCTGAGACCCAGGGCCCCAGAAAATACTGTAAGCCAAGACCAAGGACACATGTTCCACTAAGGATCACTACACATATTTTTTTTATATGCATCAGTAAATTTGAGCTGAGCCTTATGATGCTTATAAATTTACTGTTTTAAAGGCTCAAAGTATGCTTAGGTGATGCTTAAAATTAGAGACACATTATAAACCAGGTATAACAAAATTGATTTCTCTCAAGTTGACTCATTTTCAGAGGTTGACTGAATTAAGTAAACGAGCACATAGACATGCTACCTATTCATGACAAAGATGTTATTCATTTTATGTGTAAATAGTTATACAGTAGTTATTATATATCTGTAAAAAAACACTATTTTATGCTGTATAATGCTGGCCAGCTGGAGGGTGATGTTTAAGTAATGCTAGACTGTAGCTTATAAAGGTGGTGCTTATAAAAAATGCGTATATCAATATGCACCCATCTTAGAGCTGATAGGCTCTTGTTGTTAATTGCACTAATGTCATTACAATTGCAAATACTTATTTGTTCCTATTTCAAGGACTGGGGAGATAAACAGCTGGTGTATTTTGATGACTTCAATTTATTTTGATATTACAGTATCTATTAAAGAAAACATATAAAATGGCATTCATTAGTTCTGATGGTTTTAATCACATAGCTGTTTCAATTGGAAAAGTTTTGAAATTAATAGAAAAAAGGTATGTACATACATTTACTTAGTTGATAAATTATCTAGTAATTGAGGTTGAAAGTTTGAAATTATACCGTACCTTAATAATACCTTTAATTTTCATGCCACTTTTATTTTTGCTTCACCTCTTTTTTTATCCCTAATTTTATGTGGTAAATGTCAGTAAATTTTTAAAATTCATACATCTTTAATTTTTGCACGCTCAATAAATTTTTTTGCGCAAGTTAAGGGAGCACAGAGATTAAGTAACAGAGCATTTTGTTTGGAATGCTTGATGAGTTAACTGATAAGGATTAAATGTTGTGTTTCTACATTTTGCGGTTTTCGTGGTTTTGAGCCATATGCAAAGTGGTATCTAATTGGCCTTCTGCTAACTTTAACATCCACTAACTTTCCTAGATTACTCTTTGCGAGATTTACTACCCTTAACAGTTTGGCACCTTTAAAGTTCTGTTACGATTTGATGAATTCAGTGGTTAAAATAACTGCTGGGGGAGAGATTTTTCAGAATGGTTTTTAACCAAATTGGTTGAAAATATTCTGAAAAGTCTCTCCTTCATAGTGATTGCTGGCAGTTATTTTAACACCCAATGAATTTCGTTGTAAGGGAGAGTTTGTGCCTAACCATCATTTTAGTACTTTTATGCAGGTAAAGTTCACCTTCCTCCCCTAAAAATATTCTATGGCCTCTTCTAATATTTCCTAGTAAAGTGCAAATTTGTATAGGGAATATCTCAAAATTTTGCTCCTAAATTAACTTTTTTGGTAGGATTAAATCAACTAAAATTGACCAAAATCTAACAAAAATGAATCTGTACAGAAGTGTGTTAGGTCAACGAACTTGTGATGGATTGGTTTATTCAGTAGGAAGAAACCAATCCTTTGCAAGATCGTTGATTCAGTACTCTCCCCTGTAGATTTTATTTATGAGACGGTTCCTAAGTTTGCAACTGCTTTAAGTATTTCTTGCCAAAAGTTACAGTAACTCTCAACAAGCCAGAAGTAAGTCAGATATAAACCAGAATGAATATTACATAGCCACAGGGTAACTATTAGGAAATATTGTTTAACATATGCTGATTGCTTTTACAGTTCTGGTAATGTTCTCTTGACTTATGAAAACCAATGGTCTCCGACCGAAGATAACCCAAAAGATGAAATAAGTGGTTTTGTTTGTCATGCATTTTCCAAAGATAAGGAATATTTAGCAGCACTTACAGAAGATAAAAAACTTTTAGTATGGACAGTAAAAGACAAGACACTAGATTGCTCTTAGTATGAATTATTCAATTATTTCTTTTTTCTAAGTAACGTTTTCAGTCTAAGTGAATACGAATATGCAGTAGTATTTTAATAGGCATCATCTAGTGGCCAAAAACTTGTTTAAAGAAAATAGTAAAGACGTTTTCATCATTGTTCTAGCGTCTTTACTGCAGACTTTGAATAAGTTTTTGCCCACTGAGTACCATTTGAGATACCAGGTTCTACATGTGCATAGCTAAAGTTAGTGGTTTCTGCTAGACACAGGAAAGCTCTTTATTTCAGCAGAATCAGGGTAAACTAACTAAACTGCATGCTTTGTAATTGATATATACCTGCAATTATATTTTTCATAAGAACACCTTTATAAAGTAACTGTTGTTTTAGCTGTCTTACGAAACGGCCAACTTGTTTGGATTTTTGTCATCATGAAAACACGATTGTTGCTGCCGATAAATATGGTGATGTCTACAAGTAAGTCTTGAAGAAGTGTATATACTGATTGAACAGTGTTCTTTAGCGTTCGATATAAGAGTAGATAATCACTGAGGAGAAGGGATTTTTGAGCAGAGCTTCAGGCTTTGTAGCCTGCAGTTATGCTCAATTATCACTCTGCACAGTGATTATTTACTCATGTTTTGACTACTATTAGGGCTAAGCCAGTATATAAAAGCTTGTTCAAAGTCAACAGTAAAGACACTAGAACAACATCATTCAGCATTGTACTAGCACCTGTACTGATGACTTTGAACAAGTTTTTTGCCTACAGGGAATCTAGGAGTTTTATGTTGCAAGCATTACCTGAACACACAAGTTGTGTCAAAACAACGGATTGATTATTTGCAAATGATTTCTCACTTATAAATATGTGGTTTCATGACCCGGAAATACTAATTGAAAGATGGTATGAAGCTGAAATTTTTAGCGTATGTGTATTATAGATTGTTAAGGCAACAAAATTTTGTGAATTTGACTAAGAAAAAAGTAAAATAATCAATTGTTTGTTTTTTCATTGGGAAGGAATATTGATTCATTGACTCGGTTCTCGTTACTCAAAAAAGAATTTGTTGAATTGATTTTGCCACAGCAAGGCAAACTCTAATTTTAAATACTGTTTTCATTCATTTAGATGTGGTTATAAGTCTTCTAAAAACACTGGTCCTACATTACTGCTTGGTCATCTATCTATGGTTCTATCATTGGTTAGTTATTTATATATTTTTTATCCCTTCAAACAAAATGCCACAACGTCCGGTAATGGTGGAAATGAGTGTAAATAATTACCGGGATGAGGGAATTTTGAACATAATTTCAGGCTTTTAATCACTCCTCCACAACGATTTATTGGTTCTTATTTGGACCACATTTTTGTGTTATGCCATTTCAGTGGTGGCAATAAGAGTAAATAACCACTGTGAAGGAGGATCTTTTAGCATAGCTTCAGGCTAGAAAATTGATACTCAGGCTTAAAAAATCCATCCTGATTATTTGTTGTTATTTTAAACATTGAACTCAGCACGCTTCTCTGTAGATGTTTCTTTAGAGAAGATACAAAATTGAAATTCATGTTCTTTGAACTCATTAAAACCCAGTGATCAAAATGAGTGACAAATAATCACTGTGAAGGAGGGACTTTTGAGCATAGCTTTGCAGTGATTATTTGCTCTTATTTTGTGCACTGAACCTTAAAACTTTTCATATTTGATCAGATATCAAAGTTTGTCAAGTCTGTTCGTCTGTTCCTTTGGACACACTATAATTCGAGTATTGTTTAATTCAAGGTATTTTCTTGGACCTATCATAATTCATACTTGGTTTGCCTCTTAATGGTGATACAGTTGACTATAATGTATATCCACCTGAAGAGAATGTCATCCAGCCATAACCTGTATCTGATGATATTATTGACTGATATTTTTTCTATGTGTAGGAAATGTCAATAAGTGACAAGTATATTATAACAGCTGACCGCGATGAAAAGATTAGAATCAGTTCATATCCAAATGCATATTCAATTCAGTCATATTGTTTAGGTCATACAAAGTAAGTTTAATGCTTTAGGGACCATCTCCAAAATTCGTTACCAGGGGAAGAGTGCTGAATCAATGATCTTGCAATTGACTTAACGCTCTTCATCATAGATTATTATTCTCGAAATCATTGAATTTTACTTTTTTAAAGCTGTTAAGATGTCTGCTTTTGGAAACGAATTTTGGAGATGGCTCCTTAATGGCTTTTTTGTCCATACTTGTTTTGAGCATATAAACCTTCATTTTAGTGCATTAAAATAGTAAAAATTACCTTTGCTCCTATTACACAGTTTATTTGAATGGTACATGTAAAGGCTAGCCTTTTCTGATACCAGAGTTAAGAGATGATATAATTTAGTATCTTAACAAGAAGAATAAAAACGGATTTTTGCTCAACAATTTGATACAGTAGTTGAAATAAGAGCATCACTGTGGTGGAGTGGTAATTGAGCATAGCTTCAGGCTGCAAAGTGATTATTTCAATCACTGGCATCTGAGAGGGAGGTTAGAAGGAGGTTAAAAAAGAGAGACATGATTTGATAAACTATATAAAATACATTTCAAATATACGAATATGTGCCTGTCTATTTTTGCTTTTCCATCAGAAAAATGTGTTTTCTTTTTCATCTGCATCAAAAAGTTCCTCGACATCTGAATAACATTGAATTATTTTTGCTTAGTTAAACCATTGTTGTTGAGTTTTCTGTTAAATGCCTCCATTAGAGATGGGCACATCTAGTAGAGGAGGAGTGAGATAAAAGGAGGTGTTTATAGAATATATTTATTTTTAGAGGGGATATTTATTGAGGGAGTACTTAAAAGGAAAGTATGGGTGTAAAATATTACGGGTTTACGGTAATCTCTCTTATCCAGTTGCATACAATCACATCAAATATATAATTTGTGCCACAACCAAAAGTTCTTTAGTCTAAACTTCTCTTTTAGATTGGTTTCAAGTTTAAGACTGTTAAGTTCTGATATGCTCCTTTCAGGCTCTGCGGTGAGTATGTTCCGTGCATCTGGTATCCTCTTTGCTGTAACTCCTGATATGCTTCTATAAAACTGTACAGTGAATATCATTTATTGTGGTCGAATAAGAACAAATAATCACTGTGGAGGATTAATTTGTGAGCATAGCTTCATGCTTTATAGCCTGAAGCTATGTTCAAAAATCACTCCTCCACAGTGATTATTTGCTCTTATTTCGACCACTGATATATCTTGTTGGGTTCTACAGTAAATTATTAGGATAGAAAACTTGTTCAAAGTCTGCAGCAAAGACACAGAACAACGTTGAACAATGTTATTCTAACGTCTTTCCTGCTGACTTTGAGAAGGTTTTTGCCCACTGGGTATGAGATATTCAACAATTCAGATTTGTAACTCAGAACTTTCTATTATATCTCATTCCGCACTTACAATATTTAAAAATATGTAAGTATTGATAGCAAAAAGAAAAACATTTTTTTGTGATTTTTGACAACAAGATAACCATCATAATCGCTGCGGAGGAGAGATTTTTGTGCAAAGCTGCAAGATTTTTAACCTGAAGCTATGCTCTAAAATCACTTCTCTACAGTAATTATTTGCTCTTATTTTGAACACTGACAATACAAGAGAGTATTTTTTTAAAAAAGCATTCCCCCTCTCAAGGCCGAAGACACTACTAGGAAAGGAGTTACCTTTTTAACCCTCTCCAGGTCTTAATCTTTCTCCTGATTTTAAGCAACCCTCAATCAACCATATAACCCTGAAACATAGTTGAGACCTCTTACAGGGGAATAGGTTGATGGTAGTACCTCCATGGATGTAGCGGAAATTGGTGTCTACTCTACCAGTGTTCAACTACCACCACTACTATATTTGTGTAGAATTCTATATTCATTCTTTTGGTGAATATTATTAGAACAAGACTCCTGTTGAGGACAAATCTGTACTAATTCTACTAAAAAGCACTCCTCCATTGGTGATGTCTGACTTTTGAATATAAATTTTCATTTTTGTTTCAGGATTCTACTTTGCGATTGTGGGATTTCAAAAATGGTTCTGAAAAATTATGCATCGATGTCGCTAAAATAGTTTCTGCAGTTAGTGTTATGAAATATCATCTCATTGGTTGAAATAAGAGCAAATAATCAGTGCAGATAAGAGATGTTCGAGTTTCAGGCTACATTTTATTGCTAGAAATTGACTTCACAAGTTGCTAAAAACATACCTCCTCCTTAGTGATTATTTCAACCACCGTTTCTCCACTTCTTACTTATCATTTCAGATAATCTTTGATTGTAAACACAACACAAATGAGAGTAATCACTGTGGAGGAGGATGTATGAGCATACATAGCTTCTGGCTTTGTAGCCTAAATTTATGCTCAAAAGCTGTTCCTCCACAGTAATTATTTGTTTTTATATTAACCACTGCACAAGATAGATTCAAGCCTGAATATAACTGCCGGACATCACCTTTTGAAGAGTGTTTTTTGAAATCTGAACACTATACTCAAAATACACTCCTCCACAGGTGATGTCTGACTGTTATATTGAGGCTTGATAGATAAATACATGAGCACTTTAGACACACCCCATACCAAATTCAAATCATTCATATTTTTGTCTAGACCTTTCCATGCATGCCCAAAGTGTGCTGAACACCCACAATTATGGCATGAATTAGCCACATCAGCTACTTACGATTTATTAATGTATCTAAATTACTGTTATTTCACCGGACATTATGTACACTACGTGATTGCTTTTCACTGGCCTTATTCAGTTTTATGCTGCAAATAATTATTTTCAAATACCCCATTAGACTAATACTTAATCAAAGTCCACGGTAAAGATGCTAGAACAACATCTTCAATGTTGTTCTAGCATATTTACTGCTGATTTTGAACAAGTTTTTGCCAACTGGGACTTACGTTCTGATCTTGTGGTAAACCTTGTCAAGTCTTGATGTATCTTTTGGACATCACCTGTGGAGGAGAGTTTGTTTGGGTATAGTTTTTGTTCAACTGAAAACTGTATTTACCAAATGCTCCTCCACAGGTGATGACCAGCAGTTATATGTCAAGGTCTGCCTTGTACGAACATACTCTGCATGTTTTGTAATCTTTCAAACTGCAATTTTGATCTTTACTTATACAACTGCTTTTATTTGTCTATTTAGAAATGTTTTATTGTCAGTCAAATTGCATACCATAACAACATTGTGTGTATAATTGGGGAAGGGTAAATTAATTTTTTGTTTATCGTAATAAGGTATTGTTTATAGTAAGGTATTGTTGCTCCACATTGAGAGAGGCCCCACGCTCTCCACCTAATGGCAGATGCAGTTACGGGGTGGTGTTACAGATCTAGATATCATCAGGGTTGATATAATAGATATAATGCATAGATATAACCCGTGTGCAGGGTTTGAAATAACAGCCGGTTATCACTGTGGAGGAGAGATTTTGTATGACAAATCTATTAGCATGAATGATCATAGGATTAATGTGAATCTTATTCAAATTATGTATGACTAATCTATTAGCATGATGGATCATAGGTTGGAAGTGAATTTCATTTAAATTGTGTATGACAAATCTATTAGCATGAAGGCTCATAGGATGGAAGTGAATCTCATTTTAAATTTTTTTATTTTTAGAGTTAACAAGATTCTGTTCTTTGAATTCATAAACGGCGAGATTTCATTCCTTTCTTCGAAAGAAATCCCTGGTAATCCATATAATATAGTATTTGTTGGAAATGATGAAATTGCTGTATCAATCAAAAGATCAACATCTCCATTCATACTACTGCAAAAGCAAGGAAAGGTGTGTAAATGTAAAGTGTATCTCACTAGACAACATGTTCTGCAAACTTTTCTTTTGAAATATGTTTGGTATAGAAATTGCATTTTAGCTGTCTACATTAATTCAAAATAGCTTGACTTATGCCTTTTTAATTGCCACTTTATCTAATCAACTATCAACCTGAAGTTAAAAATTAATATCTGATTAATATCGATAAGACGTTACAATTAAAAGTGGATTAATTGATAGTATGTGATGGGGTGAAGCCACTTTTCACTGTAATGTCTCATATCACACGTCTGTGTAATTATCAACTCCACATATCTACATATTCAAAGTCTTTATTGCATACTTTGAACAAGTTTTTGCCCACTGGGCCTCTATTGATAATACAATATTCCTTATTTACTTCCACGATTCTTCTATTGCTCTAATTCCTAAAAAGCCTTATGAATACAGACAAGACCAGTGCTTTTACACACGCAGATATACAGTAGCAAACACATTGCATATCTCTATGTATTTTAGGAATTTTTGGTAAAAGAAGATTCATTTGCCAAAATCACACTGGACATGAATACAGGTAAATGTTGGCTTGTAGATAATCAATGTTAAGTAGAGACTATTGAGCATAGGCTTTGTATCCTCAAGCTACAGTATGTTCAAAAATCACTCCTCCACAGTGGCTACTGGCTCTTATTTCAAACATTGTTATATCTCTACTGGCCTTCACTCATTTCTTCTATATGATTTCAGGGCTTTAAATAACTGTCGGTCACCACTGGGGGAGAGATTTTTCAGAATATTTTCAGCCAACTTGGCTGAAAATATTTTGAAAAATCTCTCCACCATGCTGATGACCATGGTGGTGACCCACTGTTATGTTAAGCCCTAAGACTTACGAATTAGTACTATTATTACAAGCAATACATTTGTCTCTAACATTGATGACACACTGATAAATCATCACAAAGTTAATTATTATATCAGTGTTCGAAATAAGAGCAAATAATCACTGTGGAGTAGTAAGTTTAACTTTAGGCTACAAAGTTTGAAGTTATGCTAAAAAAATTCTCTTCCACAGTGATTATTTTGCTCTTACAGATTTTAAAAGGCGACTTTAGAAACTTTTAATATAGTTCGCTTAGTTTTGTTTTGCATGTCTTTTTACATGCCTTTGCGTTTGTTATAGATAATCTACCAGAACCATCTTACTTTACTCATCATATTAAAGCAAATAGCGGAAAGCGATCAAACACAGTTATAACACCAGAAGCAACTATTAATCTAGAATCTGCTACAAAGATTGTAAAAACTAGTCATATTGATAAAATTGCAGAAGAATAAATTGTTGTTTTCCTACCAGCACAAGTTGTCTAATCAACACCAAAAAGGCTTTATTCTGACATCTCGATGTCAAATCTAGGAACGGGGTACGGATTAAAGTGTCGCACCAGTATTGCTAAGCATTTTCGCACGAATTTCCATTGATTTCTAACAATAAACAACTTTTGCTAAGCAATTTGAATTCCATAATTCGAATCCTGAGGAAATGTTATTTTACTCGTTTTTGTAAACCAATCATAGGAAAACAAGCAAGGACATGTCTTTTTGATGTTGATTTTTCATACCCCGGTTGTTATTCCATGATATTGTGTATTTTGAATGTTACTCTACACTCTTGTGCTCTAAAACCTATAATCAACACCTTTACAGTGTGTGAAATAAGAGCAAATAATCACTGTGGATGAGAGATTTTTGAGCAGAACTTCAAGCTAGAAAGCCTAAAGCTATGCTTAAAAAACGCTCCTCCACTGTGATTACTTGTTCTCAAACACTGTGTAGATATAAAACTTATAATCGTCACTTTCGCTCAATAATTAACAATTCCAAGTTTTGTTTTTTACATCATGTGTGCTGAAGTTTAAATAAATTCCGAAAAAAACCAAAGGAAATCGATCACTTTATATTAATGTTTTTGTCAACTAAGAGAAGCAAGACTCATACTGAATGCTATACTATATATGTTCTGATTCTGTGTTGTCATATTATTTCCTCAATGAAAAATCTTGTACATTTGTAATTGTTTTGTTTCTTAATTTGAAGCAACCAATCATACATAAAATTCTTAGCAAATCATTCATCTTTCTGTATTCTAATATTTCTATTTTGTCATTTTAGAATTTAATATAAAATAAAAGCTAGAGCTTCTTTTAGATATGGCACCTATAAAACTGTAAGTAGCGATCTTGTCAATTACTAATGTTTGAAATAAAAATAAATAATCAATGTGGAGGAGGGATATTTGAGCATTGCTTTAGGCTTTTTAGCCTGAAGCAATGCTCAAAAATCACTCCTCCACAGTGATTATTTGCTCTTATTTTGAACACTGCTCCTTATCAACAATTCTTGAAATAAGAGCAAATAATCGCTGTGAGGAAGCGCATGATTTTTGAGCATGTCCAGGTAGAGCACTGAGCGGTATATTTAGCTACATACTTTTTTATTAAAGATTTAAAAATTGTTAGGTTCTCTATATGTACAATTACTCAATACATCCGGTTAGCTCAGCTGGTAGAGCAGTCACCTTAAATTCACAAGGTTTGTGGTTTGATCCTAATCATTGTCAACTCAGTGAATGAGTAGCACATCTTAGGCGCACTAATCGGTGCAGAAAGTGAAGAGTAGTTTGGCCCTCCACCTCCGGTCATCTCCCTCTAGTATAGCTCTTATTACAGCTGATACTGACTCTAGGCTATCGATTAACATACTTAGTTAAAATTGCTCTATGATAGGACCCTTGTGAGGGTGTAATGAGCTTTACTGGGGGGAGGGGAAAGGTTTTTATTTGCCTGAGGAGGGAGTTAATTTTCTTGGGGGAGGGTTTGCTTGTAAGGGACCAGGGGAGCTGAAGGACAATGTGATTATAGAGACATGTTCTTTTTTTAAAAAATATAATTTGTCACTGAATGAGTTTCTAGTTTGGATAGTAAGAAGAAAGTCCTGGAAAAAACCTTGCTGTCCATTTTGTAATTCTTTATTATCAGTTTTGTACCAGTAATTAAAGGCAGCTTTTATATCTGATAGATAATTTAAGGTTAGAGGAAATTCTAAGATGGTTATTATTACCTCTAAAGTTGTATCTATATTTTAGTTTAGCATGTGGCAGTGTGGATGGTAACTTTGCGAAGTTCTTCAAACGAATATCTAGTATACAGAAAAAGAATGGACCATTTGAAGCAAGTAACAAATAATT
>JAULBZ010004015.1:0-15420 GCA_032360805.1 Neoturris breviconis
CAGCCAAGTTGGCTGAAAATATTCTGAAAAATCTCTCCTCCACAGTGATGACCGGCTGTTATTTCGAGCCCTGGTATGGCTAGTTGATTTAATAATTTTCTTATAAAGCATCTGCGTGGAAGCGCCTTATGTCAATCGACTTGCAAATAATTAGTTTCTTCAGTATGATCTGTAATAAATATCTGTGGGGAAGAGTGTAATATCATTAAACATGGAATTGATTGGTTATGTTTTACAATACTATTTACTCGGTACCCTTCTTTACAAATCTTTTAGGTACAAAGAAAGACGATGAAAGTGACACATGGTCTGAATGTTCACCACATGATTTCTCGAGATTCGTTATACCCTTCGACTTGGAAGGTGATACTAAGGTACTATGCAATTTCTTATAGTGACATCCTCAATTTGTAGGTGATATCTCCGATAATTTTCCGTGATATCTTCAATGACGCGACCATCACTTTCAACCAATGTAATGGCTTCATTTAGAATTCTAGCGAATGAAATCGCCTAGTTGTTTTCGTTCTCTTCCCTACCGCCACATGACGTTTTTTCAACTTAAAAATGACGTTGTTTTTGCATCCTGACGTCAAAACAACGTCTTTTTTACTTAGAAAAAACACCACGTGAAAAGAATTAACATTTTTTTATTTATGGTTTTCTTACTAGAGAAACCAATCGATTATAATTTCGTTGACATAACAGCAGTGGTAGAAATAAGAGTAAATAATCACTAAGGAGAAGAGATTTTTGAGTATAGCTTCAGGCTTTTTAACCTGAAGTTATGCTCAAATATCACTCCTCTGCATTGGTAATTTCCTCTTATTTTGACATGAGCAGTATTCTCTATAAATGTTATATCATTGTGAATTAAATCTTGTTCAGTTAAGATGCACAAAAATCCCTTCTCTAGTGTTGATTTGACTTACTTCGAGCTATTTTTTTTCTAGATTTGTCCTATGCATCTACCAAAACGTTATCAAGATGGATTGCTGGTTAGAGAGAAGTAATTATTAACTTACAAACCTTTGTTAACGAGTGTTTTAGAGTGTAATCTTTTCTGCTAAAATTATACTAAAAACCCTTCCCTGCATGTCCTGTTCAGCAGTTATAAAAAAGTTTGCAAAAGGTCGATTTCTCTATCTAGTATAGTTAAAATTTCTGTAATACCTGTATGTTCTGAAAATTTGCAGAGTGTTTCCATGCGGTTTTAGTTGAGAGTGAACTTTATTATTCATACCCAGTAGGCAACAACTTGTTTTCAACGTTGTTCTAGCGTCTTTACTGCGGACTTTGAAAGAGTTATTGTGCACCGGGTAGATTTTAGTATTTTGTAATGAATTGTTAATTATAACACTTAATAGCCTCAGTCAATTGTCTCAATTACACTAAATTATTCCATGGATCCTTGTTCTCATCCTGCAGAAATAATTCGTAGAGAATAAACCATTGAATTGCAGTATACAAAGTTGACTCAGCCTTTCATCCATACGTGGTCGGTAAAATGAGTACCACCATGCTGGGGTAATAGGTCAACTTAATCTGAGAATGGAGTGGCGCCCTCCCCTACCCTCGTGGTAGAAGCTAATGAAAGAGGAGCCTTCGGGTCGCCTCCGACTGCGGTCTGCCAACTTACTTACTATTATTTAGTCGTATCGAAGAATGGCATCAAATGATCAGAGAATCGTCTTTACATAAAGTACAAAGAGTTCAATTACAATCACTTGTCAATGAGAGATTTCAAGTATGATTTTCTCAAGTCTTGAAATAAATACTGGATGTCACATATAGAGGAGTGTCTTTTGAGTATAGTTTTCAGCTTGAAAAACTGAAACTATAAATGAAAAACACTCTTCCACAGATGATATCCGGTAGTTATATTTAGTTTTGGTACGTCTAGTCTATTGTAGTCTATTTTTCAGTAGGAGTGTCTCTTCCCTACTCTATTGTAGAAAGCTCCAACGTTTATTTCCGATTTTCTTGGCTAATTCTCCCCTTCTTGTTGTAAATAAGGTACAATGAGTATTTTTTCAGTAGGAATGTCTCTTCCTTAGTTTATTGTGGAAAGCTTCAACGTTTATTCACAATGAAATGGACACTGAAGTGGTTAGTATGAGATACCCCAAAGATTTCGGAGGACAAAATTTCAGAGGAAATACTTCGGCATAATTAATTTTGGACACTTTCTGAGAATTTCGGCGTACAAAATGCGGACATTTTGAAGACCTTGGAAAAATTTCGGATTAATATGACCCATGGGAACCTTTGTTAATTAGGTGTGTAGGAAATTCTAAAACCTTGTTGTACCTCGCAAATGATGATTACAGGATACATAATGTAAGGGATATGGATTAAAAATAAGGCGTATTTAAGACGTACTTTTTCCAAGAATAATTTTCAATAATAATAAGTAGCTAACCAATTATTTCGGCGGGAAATATTCTCAGACAGTGCTATATTTCGAATAGAGTAATTTTCGGACCAAAATAAAACCGAAAATTTATTAAACTAAGTCTATTTTCTAGGAATGGTTGAAAGAAACTGGTCATAATACATTATTAGAAAGCCTCGCTCCACCAGTACCACCCGTCGTGCCCAAGTAAACGATGCTACCTACCAGAAACAACGAATCAACAGAGAACAGAAGAGTACTCGCCAACGATCTTTCTGTGACCTGACGCAACTCGATGTTGATGCGCGTTGCGGTTTTCAAAAAGATACACATATATATTATATTGTAGTATGTACATATTTATACTGTATTTCTCTTTTTAATCTTCTTGTTCTTTGACGAAAAAAGCACCTACCTGTCCCTGTATGTTCCTCCAGTCAGCATTTTTGTTGCCATGGAGTTGCATTGGTCAACTGTTGTTCGACCCAGCGGAACCAGCTTTCAATTGCGTTGTCCTCTTTGCCTGTTCTATCGAGACATTCAACAACTTTGATATATTAATCCATGGATCACGAAGCAAAGAATAAACCCAGAGCTTATACACGAAGAAATACGGTAATTTTCTACCTTGTCCCAGTTGGCAAGCAAGGAAATAGGCCAGATAAATTACAGTAGAAATCGTGTAATTCGAATCTCCTATAATTCGAAAATTCGTTAATTCAAACAGATGTTTTCTTATGGGACGGAGACTCACGTGACCGGAAAATCTTGTAATCCGAACAGTTTTTTAGATCCTCTGGAAATTGGAATGACTTAAAAATTGTACTTGCAAAATTTGTCTTTGCCAAAAATAGTTAAAAAATTAAATATTGGTTCGAAAAAGTAGTCTTCTCGTCTTGTGTAAAAATATCTACTTACTGTGCAAAATCACAAAACAAGTTTTACTCGTTCTGAAAATATTATTCTTTAACCCTTCATTAGTATGGTGTGGGCCCCCTGAATTTTTAAATTTTGCTGTGAAAGTAACATAACAAAAATTATTATTCAGGAAGTTATTTTCTTACATATTTTAAAAATCTGCATCATACTTTTGTGACATTTTTGCCCCCTGAATCTTCCAATACCATCCCATGAATTAACAAATTTCCGGAGGTACCCCACCATACTAACGAAGGGTTAATGCATTTATATTAGTTTTAAACGTACGGAAGAAACGAATCAAATGTAAATTCGTCGACTTAACACTTTTCATCGTAGAATATTTATCCCGAAATTTATTGATTTTGACTTCTAAAATATCTGCTTTTTAAAACGAATTTTGAAGATGGTTTCTTAAGTCAACGCGCTTATTTTGAATAATTTATCGTTGATGCAGTACTTTTCTTCATAGATTTTATTTGAGATACTTCATTACTCAGTCCCATTCTCTTTATAGATTCTCAACCTATATTCAAATCAGCTCCATCAATAACAGATTCAATTACAACTGGCTCAACCGTCACATTAAACAATTGCATCTACAATTCACCATATGAATTTCCGGATTCTTATTGGTTGAAAAATGGGGTCGAACGAATCAATATTACCATTAGAAGTAGGCGTGATTTATTGAATGATTACCCGTATTTATTGGAGCATAGAGTTGGTGATTTGAAGTTAAATAATGTTGGTTTAAACGCTCAAGGATATTATCAATGTGTTGTTTCTAATGGAAAAGTCATGTTTATGTCAGAGAAAGTTTACTTAAAACTGACTGGTAAGAATATATTATCACACAGCAGAAAAATATCTGAAAACTAATGAGCAAAAAAAATTCATTTAAAATCTGCAGTAAAAATGCTAGAATAAAGTTTGAAACGTTGTTCTAGTGTCCTTTTTGCTTACAGTGCGGTTTTAAGGTTGATATCCACTGGGCGAATTATTTCGCTCGAATTCTGAACGAAGCCATTACATTGGTTGAAAGTGGCATCACCTGACCGGTAACGTTGCTTTCAACCAATGTGATGGCTTCATTTTGCATCTGCCTTTAGTCTTTCATAGGGTGCCATGTATGCATAGCGGACGATCTCTATGTGAAACCCATGTCGAATTATTTCCACTAAGCTAAATGTTTCATGCGAAAGCCAATAAAAGATATTCCAACGAGAGAAAATAGATGTCATGTGTGTGACGTCAAATAAACTTTCTACCAATGAAATGTCTTCTTTTGGCTTTCGCGTCTAATGGAAATCAACCTTATATTACAACATAGATTATGATTACAACAAGCCGATTAAATCTTTTTCATCCTTTTTTTTCTTAGATGTATCGGAAACAAGATTTACTGTTAACATGATTAGTGAAAAATGGGACGAACGTTTTCTTGACAAATCGAGTATTGAATACCAAAGTTTAGAAAAGAGATTAAACAGAGAGGTAAGTTTATTAGTTCGAAGAAAATAATCATTGTCAAATCGTTGACAAGAAACTACGTAAGATCTTTACTTAACTATTAGATCGTAATTGCCCAGTGGGCAAAAGCTTGTTCAAAGTCTGCAGTAAAGGCATTAGAATATAACGTTAAAAACGTTGATCTAACGTCTTCACTGTCAACTTTGAACAAGTTCTTTCCCACTGGGTATAACATCCTTAGGGCAAAGTAAACTTATTCATTTGATGTCCTCCTTTTAATTTTAGCTGGGAAATGAACTTAGTTCTGATGGTTGTTGTGGAGAATCCACGAACAGAAGAATACAAATTGATGAATTCTTTGGGTAAAGCTTAATGAATAAAATTGTGATTTTTCAGTATAGCTTCAGACTTACGCAGACGGCCAAAACCTGTTCAAAGTCAGAAAAATAACTTTATTTTGCTGATTTGAACAGGTTTTTGCCGGCTTGGTAGTAGACTAATTTATGCTCAAGAATCGTTTCTTCAAACTGAATATTACACTTTCTGTGACCACTGCTGTATATATACTTGTACGATTTCTTTATACATTTCTTAAACCCTATTAAAAATGGGTGGGTTCAAAAGACCGCCCCATCCATAACTCTTCATGGAATTATGTTGTAGTGTTGGAACTTTCCAGAAGGTTGTGTCAACACATAATAAACATTTCGGCCTAATTATTTTTTTGATCACGGCATTACTTATAATGGCGTAATCAAGGCAAAAACAGATTGTGCAAAAACGTTTAGGTGAAAATATTTTCGTCAAAAATAAATTAGAACGTTTTTTCAAGTATGAAAATAAGCACTTATAAAACATTTTTTTTACCACTTGTCAAAAGTATCCCTAGTTACCAAAGTTTTTAAAACGATCCTAGATAAAGGAAGTCCTAAAATTGCTAGTCGTATAAGCCATTTATTTAGAAATTATTCCGAAAAGCATAGGAGGGAGTACCTCTCCCAGTAGAAATAGAATTAAAAGGGGGTAATTAATTTTCCAAGGTTAAATGATTAGCTCAAATGTTTAGAGAAACAACTACAAATGTTAAGGGAAGAATATACTTCAGTGATTCAGCACCATCACAAAGATTGTCGTACTGTCAACAGATATCAACAGTTTTGAAAGATGGAAATTTAGATACAATTCAAATACAAAATTTGAAACTGACAAACATTGGTAAGTAGACATCAGAACGTTTTATTTTATTGGGTGTTTCGATGCGAAAAACCAATCTTTTGAAGGATTTTTAACAGTATTTTTCTAAGCAAGTCAAGTATAACTTTTTTTTTATCTTTAAAAATTGTTACCTTTTAGGAAATTGAACAAAACATTCTCTGGACACCAGTTTTAAGAAATTCGAAGTGACTAATATTAACCCTTGGAAAGTTACCTTAATTTTCGTGGACAGTTTTTGCGAATATCGCAATATTTGCCTCAAATTTGCGAAATCAAATGTTGGCGAAAAAATTATTGTTTGTACAATTCGCGAAAATAAATGTATTTTTTTTTTTGAAAATGCGAATTCTATAAATTATGGTGAGTGAGTATGTATGAGAGGAATAAGAAAAACAACGTCACTGTTTATAAGATTTGGTCAAGGCAGTACGGTTTTTTAAACGATTACGATTCAGAATACTCAGATTGAGGAGAAGATTTCAAATAAATAAATGTAATGTAATAGGTACTTTAACAGACAAGTGAAATATTGCAAGCAAAGATTTTAAAGAGTATTTCTCATTCTCCTTCCTTAATTTGCAAAATTGAATGTGCACAAAAGAAAAGAAAAAATCCTTGTTCGCGAATTTAAATGTTCACGAAAAATCTTTCTTTTTGATTCGCGAAATTTAATGCTTGTCAAAAACGCATTTTTTTCCCGACTCACAAAAATAAATGTTCGCAAAAATTTCTGCACTTAACCCTATTTACCCCCGGGGGGTACTTTGTACCACAAACCCCGAAATTTCCGTATAACTTCTGATCCACTTATCATTTTAAGCCCAAATTTGGTGACCTTTCGAAAGTTATTAGGGTGTGGTACATTGTACCCCCCCCACCCCCGGGTTATTAGACCCCCCAAAAGCCCGGGTCTTATAGGGTTAAAGGTGAAATATTTCTATAGGTACGAGAGAATTCTTACGTACATGAGTTGGACAATATATCCATACAAGTGTTATCAGGTTTGAATATAATGATGCGATCCCATAGATGAAAGACTTTTAAGCCCCGTCTTGGACTTATTTCTGGCCCATATGGTAAGAAAAATTAGTTTGCTTATTCTGAATGCAAATACTCATATGTTTACTTCAAAATAAATACGTTTGAAATGTCAGAAAATCAAAAAAAATAAAATAATAAAGTATAAAAATAAAAAGTGCTAAAAGATTTGATGAAATCTTCTCCGTGAATTTCAAGATTAATATTTATAGATTACCAATCACCTCTTTATATATACATCATGTGACGTTAATTTCCACCAATGGAATCATGTTGTCCTTTCGCTTTCGCAGCTGGAAATCAACTTCTAAGTTCGCTTATTTACATATTTAGATTGTTGTTTGACGCTTACAGAAGGTGATAGAACTTTTAAAGGACAGTATACGTTCCCTACAACAATCACTGGTAACATCTCTATCAATGAATGTGCTTATGGATCAAACGTCATCGATAAGAAAATAGAACGTTTGTGTGTGTTAGATGCAGAGAATGGGGCTGAATGGGGTCCATTAGAGTTATCGTTTTGCAAGCCGCAGACCAATACGACAATGTTATTGTTAGATTTAGCATTGGTAAGAATAATATTATTAATACTTATATACATCATCGTTCGAAATGATAGCAAATAATCACTGTGGAAGAGTGATTTTGAGCGCAGATTCAAGCTACAGAGCCTGAAGCTGCGTTCAAATATCCCTCCTCCACTTTGATTAATTACTCTTGTTTTGAAAGCTACATTGGAGAAGACTATGAAATGCAGTTCCAAGTGATTGTAGTTTATTTAGATTTCATTCAGATTGGTCAAGGAAGCTATTCTCATCGCAACAAACCCAGCCGGCAAAAAACATGTTCAAAGTCAGCGAAATAGCGTTAGAATAACGTTCAAAAAGCAATTGACGAAGACTTTTCCCAGTGGGTACGCGTAATCGAATCAACGTTGTAACAATGTCAAGCGACATCACGTCGTCGTTCTGACGTTGATTCGATGTCGTGTAACTGCAAAGCAGTGGATAAACACTTGTTCAAGGTCCGCAGTAAAGATGTTTGAACAATGTCTTCAACGTTGTTTTAGCGTCTTTATTGTTGACTTTGAACAAGTTATTACCCACTGGGTGCGTTACGTGGACGATCTCGCAATTGATTAGTTCGTCTGAAACGAATGAACCAATCCAGTGCAAGATCATTGAGTTAGTATTCGTCTCTAAAAAAAATTAAATTTTGTTTTCTTAGCAACCAATAACTGCTGATAATGTCGAAGATGCTTCACGTAATCTTAGTGTAATTGTAAAGCGTGGTAAACTGACAAGTAAACATGATGTCGATATCATAGTTGATATTATGAAAAGTATTGTCGATGTTGGAAATCCTACTGATCAGGTAAGTTAGACCAGGCTGACAAGATATAAATCCTAAAATCCTATAGAAATTCTACTGATCATGTATGTTAGACCAGGCTGACGAGATATAATATATTAATTGAATGTTTGTTGATTTCTTTGATATGACAGTCTCCTCCATACATCTCTTTCCTGTCGGTTACCCGTGTTTGCAATATTTTGACAGTCACTCTTCGCTTCTTTTTCATATTCCCGGGGGGTAAAATAAAAACCATATTAATAATAATTTTCTTATACCTTGGTAATGTAACCTATTAAATTACAATGTTAAGGAGATTTCTTTAATAAAATTTTGAATATCAGGGGATTTCTATTAAGATAAAATTTCACGCCAAACCAAAAGACGACATTCCAATGGCAGTAATTGATAACGTCACACATCATGTGACCTAAATTTCTGCCAATGGAATGTCTTCTTTTGGCTTCTTTTCGCTTTCGCAGCTGGAAATCAATCTTCTAACGTCGCTTGGACTTTTACGTTAGTATTTAGGGATTTCACAATAGATTGATAAACATCATGAGCCAGAAATATATATATATATGTGTGAAAAAAGTACTGGGTCAATTATGTAACACTTATTGAGTTATAAACCCTATTAGGCCTAGGCTTTTTTATAGGGCTCCCGGAACCTATGGAAATTATATTGTACCTCCCGTTAAACTTTTCCGGAAAGTTAGGTCGATACATAATTAATACTCTATTTTTTTTCTTCGTGACGTCATTAGATAGGATGACGTCATCAAGGCAAAACAGATGACGTACAAAACATATTTTCTATGCGACTAATTTTTTGTTTAAACAGATTGTTTTTCTAGCAAAAATAAGATATTTTTTTGCCACCTGTCAAAAATTTGATTACAAGAGAAAAGTATCCCTAGTTACCAAAAAATATATTCAGAAGTTATCTAAAAGTATGACAGGCGCAAATAGTACGCCCTAGGCTTAGTATGTGCCAAGGAATAGCTAATCAAAGTTAAAACTCGTTAATTTTACAATTCCCTGCATTAATATTAAGATCTTCTTGTTTGACCTTATTTGACCTAGTCATGCAACAGAAATAAAACCTTTACTCTATTAGGCCTAGATTTATTAGGGTCCCCTATATAACTTTTGATGAAACTATGGTGTAGCGCTGAAACTTTCTAGAAAGTTTGGTCAACATAACATTAACATTTTAGCATAATTATTTGCTTGATGACGTCAACAGGTGGTGCAAAAACCAATTGGATGAAAAGATTTTACCAGAACGTTTTTCCAGCAAAATTAAGGAAAAACATTATTTTTTTATTTATTTATTTGTTTATTTTTATCACCTGTCAAATATTTGGGTTCCGTGGTCAAATTGTCTTTAGTACCCATAAAAAACTGTGTTCAAACTAGTCCAAGATTAAGTATTTCTACAGCCATATAACATAAGCCATTCATTCAAAAGTTATGAAACTTTAACGAAAGAATTAACGATTAACGAGCATATCCAAGTAAAAGCATTTCTTTTTCAGGTAACAGACAATGTTTTGGAGACAATTGACGACTTATTAGAGATGGATGAAAATCTTCTCATAGAAGCCAACCAAGATTTCAATACTTCGATTTCTGTCCTTACACAATTGGAAATATTAGCTCAAAATCAACAGTTAAACACTACTGGACAAAACAAAACAATAGAGAAAAACAATATAGCTTTTGTTATTCTAAAGCCAATTCCTAATAAACCAGTAAGAGTATTTTCACCGAGAGCTCCACAATTAGGTAATTTGCAGATTGATATTACTCAAGAGCCAGATGTTGATGAATTAGCACAAGCTTTGGTATATCTTCCTGTAGAAGTGATTGAAAAAGCCGAAAATGAAGATGTATATTTTTATGTATTTCGTTCAGATAAGTTGTTTTTAAATGAAGCAGTTAAGAAAAACCAAGTGAATACAACTGTATTACAGAGTGCTATTCTTTCTGCAACAGTTGGTACAAAGAGAATAGAAAATTTAACTGAACACATTGAATTGACATACACGACACGAGTACTTGAGAACGTAACTGGTGAAAGTAAATGTATGTTTTGGGATGTGGATATGATTGGTCAGTATTAACCCTTCATTAGTATGGTGTGGACCCCCGGAATTTTTAAATTTTGCTGTGAAAATAACATAACAAAAATTATTATTCAGGAGGTTATTTTCTTACATATATTTTACCCCTGAATCATGCGATGACAATTTCTGCCAATGGAATGTCTATAATTTCTTTCTAAGTGGTTGAAGACATTCCATTGGTAGACATCGAAATCTGTACCTATTGAATGTCTTTTTTTGGCTTTCGCGTGGAATTTTCTACCTAATAAAAATCAACCCTTACATTTGATTTACCTGGAAATTTACGTTTCAAAACCCAAAAAGAAAACATTTCGCTGTCAAAAATTGATGACATCACAACATTTCTTCCAAGGGAATAACGTATTCATTGGCTTTTGTAAATACCGTAACAGCCCGAAATTAAGCCCTCCCACCCTTTCCCCCCTTTCCCCGTGTAAAATTACCCCACCATCGAAATTAAGCCCAACACAATTTTATATCCGAAAATAAGCGCCAGCGAATATAGGTTTATGGACCTATATTCGGTATAACATAATAAATTAAGGGCCTCATAAAGCAAGGTAAAAGAGCATTTATGTTTCAGCAGACAGTGTAGTTAATGATTTAAGTCATATATCAAATATTCTTATGTATTTACATAAAAAAAACTTATTTTTTAAAGAGAAAACTCCGTATTTTGCAGTATTTTTTTTAAAAAACTTCTTCTAATCACCTGTTACTAACGCATGAACTAATGCAAAAGCTCATCATAGTACAAGCACACTTGTAGCTCTGACACAAAATGCCTTCCTTGTATAAGTTCCCCTCCCCCAAAAATTAACCAAAATTCTTACGACTTGTATAAACCCAGGACTTAATTTCGAATTTTTACGGTAGATGTTATTATCTCTTTCAGATTCATCAAATAATCTACTTGGTGGATGGTCAACAGAAGGTTGTATAACATCCATTGGTGAAAATCCAAATCAAATAAAATGCACGTGTAATCATTTAACAAGTTTTGCGATATTACTTGATGTTAGCCAATCAGGTAAAACATCATTGGCTATGGAGATTATCACGTATATTGGTTGTGGTGTATCATTGGCTGGATTGTTTTTAACTATTGTAACGTTTTTAGTAATTCCGTAAGTGATTTTTATGAAAAAATATATTTCATGGATATTTTTTTACCTAGATTCAGAACTGTTTCTTATAAAGCTGTTTCTTAAAAATAAAAATTATTCCCATTCTTTCAGGAGTTTACGTCGCAAACTGCCATCAAAGATCCTAATCAGCTTGTGTTTATCATTAATGGCAGTTTTGATCATATTTCTTGCTGGTGTAGAGGAGACATCACCACGTTCAGGTTGTCAAGTGGTAGCTGCTTTGTTGCAATACTTCATTCTTACTACTTTTTTTTGGATGGCTGTCGAAGGGTTGAATTTATATCGTAATTTTGTAAAAGTTTTTGGTGGTAGATCGAGTGGAACAAAATTTATGATTAAAGCATCATTGTTTGCTTGGGGTGTGTATTATGCAAAGTTTTTAAAATAGGAGCAATAAACACTGTGGAGGAGTAATTTATGAGCATTTCTTTGTACCCGAAATGTCCATATAACTTCTGATCTGCTAATCGTAGTAGGCCCAAAATTGGTGACGGACCCGGATCACTATCGACCCTCAGGACCGGAAATTTTCAACAACAAAAATTCTCTAAATACAGTATTATTAAAACGGAGCAGTAATTCAAATGTTATCGGGGTGTGGTATATGGTACTCCTTTCCCCCTCCCCTCCCCGGGTCTTATAGGGTTAAAAGTCTGAAGCAATGCAACAAAATTACTCCTCCATAGTGATTATTTGATGCGTAATATTGCCATATATTTCCTTATTTGGACTTTGTATTGCCATATATGGTTATACACAGTAAAATTACGGAAATATACTAGATCTTATTTGATAGTATACCTGTTAGCTTTACGGGATTGTTTCTAGAAAGTGAAAAGTCGGTGGAAATAAAGGAGAAGTGTGATTCCCAGTGTGCACACAGCGTCTAGAGGGTGAATTTTCAGTAGGCGAAAATGCCAAGATAAAATACTCCTTTGGTAGAAAGTCACATATCGCGGAGGGTTTAATGATTAGTGTATTGACCGTGATATGTTTAATGTAAATGTTGAATACAAGTGGGAAGGGAAGGAGTTAGAAGATATAGGATAAGAAGATTTATATATTAGTTCAAAGTGTTTTGTTCTTTGTTATAGGTATTCCGCTAATCATTGTAGCTATTACAGCTGGCGTTGTACCTGATAACTTGGGACCAGAAAATGAGGACCACGCCCAGTTGTATGTAAATTCATTCATATAGCTAGTCAATGCCTTACTCCTACTGGGGGTTCAAAGAACTCCTCTTAACTCTCCCTTCTTAAAAAAATTGGTAACTAGGGATAATTTTCCCTTAGCAACCAAATTTTTGACAAGGAATGAAAATATTTTTCAGAAAATCTGTTTCTTCTTAATTTTGCTTGAAAACAATTCTGACAAATTTTGGTGACCAAATATTGTTCCACCTGCTTTGCATTGATGACGTCATGGCTTATGATATTTTCAACAAAATAATTATGCTGACATATTTATTGTATGTTGATCTAACTGTCTGGAAAGCTTCAATACTATAGCTCGATTCCATCAAAAGTTATCCCCCAGTATTGAGGAGCCCTAAAAAGACCCAGTATTATTAGGATTAAGAATACGCGCATCATCGAATAACTTTCTTCAATACAATACCAAATACAAGTATTTTGCCTCTTTTATTAGCGTTTATTTTTTGCTGTGTTTATTTATTTTGATTTTACTTTATTTTTTAGTTGCGTACTTCGTGGAACACCGTTTTATTTTGCGTTACTGCTCCCAATATGTCTAATCCTGTTAGGAAATTTCATTGTGCTCATACTGGTTTTGCGAGGAATCAGAAGTGGTTCTAATGTATCAAAAATGTCAAAGCGTGATGAAAACACGGCTTCTAAACATATTAGAATTGCATTTGCGTGTTCTGTGCTACTTGGTTCGACTTGGTTATTTGGCATTCTTGCAGTTAGTGAATTAACTGAATTTTTTCAATGGTTATTCTGTATCTTCAATTCATTGCAAGGATTGTTCATTTTTGTTTTCTATTGTCTAAGAAGTAAAGAAATCCAAAGACAATGGAAAAGATTCTTTGGTGGTCAAGGATTTGATAGTCAATCCCGGTCAACTCAGAAGTCAAGATATAATAGTATGTAGAATTTTTATGCTTAACTAGAAACCCAGGGACAGAAAACCTGTTCAAAGTCAGCAGTAAAGACGCTAGAACAACGTTGTTCTAGCTTCTTTACTGTGGACTATGAACAAGTTTTTTCCCACTGGGAGTGGACAAAAACCTGTTCAATTTATTAATTTATTTATGTTTATGCACTTTTTATTGTTTTAACCAACTTCGCTCCCAGAAGCAATAACATGGGAACGAAGTTGTACTTTTTTGCATCGCACTATTACGTTACAGGTTGTTGGTCTTGTGTTCGTAGAAATGATTCGTTTTCAACAACAGGTAAAATTAAATCAATAAATCAATTAACAAAACTAACAAAACTAACCCGCCATAACTCGCTAAAATAAACTCGCGTTATTGCTTCTAAACTAATGAAATAACAGATTAACGTGAAAAACTCTCCAAATAACGTGCGAAATAACTCGCCGACTCACCAAATAACACACCGACTAACTCGAGAATTGTATAAACTAACTTCGATATCAAAATATAACAGACCAGATAAGCTTACAGAATACGACTTATAGATTAACTCGATTAACTCGAAGAGTAACTGAACCCGCAACATAGGATGTGCCTTACCTTTTGTAACTTTTGTATAATATACTTTTGTTTGAAAAATGGCAGAATAAATGATATTAGCATGAGTTTATACGCATGTGTATACGTATATGGCATCTATGGAGGAGAGTGTCATCACCAATCAGTGAAAGTTTGTTATTTCCACAACACTCTTCATCACAGATACCATAAGGTTCAAATTATCCTAGTGGTCAAAAACTTGTTCAACGTCCGCAGTAAAAACGCCAAAACAACGTTTACAACGTTGTTCTAGCGTCTTTACTGCGGACTTTGAACAAGGTTTTGCTCACTGGGAAATATTCTATTTCCAGTAAATTATTCTCACACAGCTCCTGCAGCTTCAATAACATTATTAGAGCAGTACAAACTTGAACAACTTAAAAGTGACACGTGACACCACAGTTCAAAACAATATATAAAAGGTATTCACACTATTCATACATTGTTGTATTACACCTACGCATATCGTACTTTCTGCTACCATTTTGGCGAACTTATGACGGACATGAAAGACAGACATAGGAAGAAAATACTGGATACAAAATTGTGTAGCAGATAATAGCGCTCTTTTAAAGAGAAAATTTGTAAGAAGGCCCATCAAAATCATTCTCCTATGTTGAGCATACAACGGGGGTACAACGGTGAAGGGCAAATTGTAACGGAAAGGTTAACCGATTTGACCGCTTTTTCCCGCCGGTACAAATTTACCGTTTATTGATGACGTATACGGCTTGTCTACGTAGAAGACTACGTTATCATTGGGTAAACAGAAGGGAAATTACAAATTAGGATGTGATTCATCAGTTATTCTAACGACGATACGTAAAAATAAAATTGAAATCTTTAATGCTTTATTTTTTAACGAGTTGATTAAAGGTACAAAATCACCCTATTTTAGCTAAACTTTTATATACATGACATGAAAGCTTATCAAGTCAGTTACACATTCAAATTTGATTCCCTAATGACAATTATTTGTGGAGATATGAGTGATTAAAGTTTTGTATTTTTTATACTAACTGTGTG
>JAULBZ010004016.1:0-15418 GCA_032360805.1 Neoturris breviconis
TTCAGCCAAGTTGGCTGAAAATATTCTGAAAAATCTCTCCTCCACTGTGATGACCGGCTGTTATTTCGAGTCCTGTTACACACTTGCAGAAACGTGATACTTTTGAGTTTGTATACTTGGGTGACTCTAAACTAAGCCTCAATATAACGGTCAGACATCACCTGTGGAGGAGTGTTTTTGAGTACAGTTTTCAGCTTTGCAATTGAAAACTACTAAAAAAAATACCCTTCCACAGGTGATGTCCGACTGTTATATTGAGGCTTTTAAGCAATAAGTAGGAGTTATTGTTGGGCATAGCTTCAAGCTTTGAAACTAGAAGCTGTGCTCGAAAATCTCTTCTCCGCAGTACTTATTTTGAGCACTGTTAATACCATGTATATTTACTTATCAACGTATGAAATGCACTCCTTTCTTCTTTTTTAAAATATCAGTTTATTATAAGAAACTAGACACCATCAAAATTAAATAACTTTGAATACTGAACTCAGAATTACAAAGAAACTCTTCAAATTTAATGAAACATTTAATGGCGCCAGTAGAAATCTACACAGTAAAGCCATTATTTATGTACAAACGGTCTCCTGAACAACTGCAGTATTAATGTGAGACCAACAGTACTAGGCTAGGGTATTTTATAGTTGTATTGTATCATTTTTAAAAAAAGAAATGTTTTTAATATTTTAATATTTTGCTCATTATTAACTAAGAATTTCCTAAGAAACTTTCAATGCTCAAAACAACCAACCAATTCTTTAAAAGAAGTGTCTTAGCTTATAAACACTGTATGTGGGTAAATTTAAAAAAACCCTTTACAAAACAAAGCCGCTTAAAACTTAAAATTTCTGTAGATGTAACGTGTGAACAACAGGAGAATTGTCAAAGTTGTTTTCAATTACCTGGATGTGGCTGGTGTGATGATGGCAGTAATACAGGCATTGGTAGATGTATGAAAGGATCTCAACATGGTGCTCAAAACAACACAGAATGTTCAGTTTCGTTATGGAAATTTACTGAATGCCCAGGTGGGATGTTATACTTTTTTTATTTTCTCCACCCAGTGGTCAAAAACTTGCTCAAAGTCCACACTGAAGATGCTAGAAGAACATTTTCAACATTGTTTTTAGCGTTGAGCGACGTTATTCTAGTGTCTTCACTGCATACTTTGAGCAAGCCCACTGGGAGTATCCTCCTTTGCAAGTTATAAACAGATACTGAATATTTAGTAACACTTACGATTTAGTGACGCGCGCAAGTAGGTCTAGCAAGGGAAAAGCAACTATTAGAAGGTATGTGTTCAAGGGAGATCTTATATCTGAATATTTCTTTTTATAAGTTAGTAACAATGTTCTTATGGTTATTTATATTTTTGTGTTTTTGTTTTAGCTTGTCATTGTAATGGTCACAGTATGTGTATTAATGGTACTGATACTTGTGAACAATGTTTCAATAATGTTGTTGGTAAGTTAAAACACTTATCTCCACTTAAAGTAAGAGCATAATTATTACTGTAGGGGTGTGATTTAGCTTCAGGCTACTCCTCCACATTGTTTATTTCTTCTTATTTTGAGCACGGAACCTGCTCTCTGCCGCAAATAATCATTAAGCATAGCTTCAGGACGTGAAGCATGAAGTTATCCTTAAATATCACTCCTCCACAGTGATTATTTGTTCTTTTTCTGAGCACTGGAATCTATAATAACTTTGAATTAGCAGTGGTTGAGACAAGGGCAAATAATCACTGAGGAGGAGGGATTTAAGCTACAAAGCCTGAAGCTATGCTCCAGAATCCCTCCCCCACGGTGCTTGTTTGCACTTAATTTTATCTATGAATAATTAATTTGTTTAGGTAAACACTGTGATAAATGTATAAAAGGTTTCTATGGTAACCCATCATTTAACAGATCATGTTCAGGTAAGTTTTGTTAATAAATTAATGACCACATGTTTCTGTAAGAAAATTAGATATCATGAGTGCACAAACTCACAATTACTGGTGGCTACGATATAGACTTCTACTTGTTTAGCTCGGACTATTCCCAAACATCATAATCTTCCATATGAGTCTCGCTTTTCTCTAAGTCCGCAAAAAACATAAATAAAAATTTAAAGCTTTGTGCATGGGCTGAGATATCAGATCGATTTCCATAAACATGAGCTAACAGTTGATTTCTTCATGGTGATTCCAAGTTCATTAATCACCTGTGGAGGAGTGTTTTCTGAATACAGTTTTCAGCTGCAACTTCTCTTGTGAGGCTTATTTGGAAAATTTCTCAGGAATATGCGGAAGGATGCAATTTGATTTGCAATGCAAGCATTGAAATAACTGTCAAACATTGCCTGTGGAGAAGTGTATTTGAGTATAGTTTTTCAAAAAAACACTCCTCCTCGGGTGATGCCTAGCAGATATTCTCAGGTTTGGTATGTAAATAAAAACTTGTCAAGATCTCTCACTGAGTAGAATAATAATGTGTTAAAAAATATCGTTTTTTGAAAACATATTTTATGTTTATTTAGTTAGGATATAATAACCAGAACAGGTAGTAAAAATGTAAAAGTCACTGCTATTAAGTGCCTCTAAAGTCCTGCTCAAATAGAAAATTTCTTAGAGATGTATATAATAAATTGTATACTTCAAAAAAGGGGAAATGAATAGCGTAGGAATGCTTGTACGTAAATTTGCCATCATTATAGAATGGAGGAGTGGTTCTTGAGCATAGCTTTTATGCTCAAAAATTACTCCTGCACAGTGATTGTTTGATCTTGTTTTGACCACTGGTATTCTCATAATAATGTCTGCAACTGCATAATAACAAACTTGAAAATGACTACCAGATCTCATTTTTGGAGGAGTGTTTTTTTTAGTAACTTTCAGCTGCAATTCTACTCAAAAGCACTCCTCCACAGGTGTTATCCAATAGTTATTTTCAGGTTTTGTAAATAATCACTGTGGAGGAGGAATTTTTGAGCATAGCTTCAGCCTTTGTAACACTGTAATACTGAATACTATTTCTTTAGCATGTGAATGTAATGGTCATTTACGAGATTGTTCAATGGATGGTTCATGTAAATGCAATTTATTAGGTGCAGTAGGAAAACATTGTGAATTGTATGTAGTGATTCTATTATTTCATTGTTTCAAGCCACAAAATAATTGTCGGAGTTCACCTGTGGAGGAGTATTTTTTGAGTAAAGTCTTCAGCTCTGAAGCTGAAAACTGTACTCAAAAAACACTCCACCACAGATGATATCCAACAGTCATTTTGAGGTTTGTTGTTTTCATACATCCTACAATATGTTAAATAACTTTCACAGAGCTTAGAAACAGTGTCTCAAAACACTTTTACACTCGGTCACCGTCCACCATGCATTACATTCATACGACAAACAACTCTATTAATTACGGAACACATACCTAACAAGTTAGGCTTTTGCGCATACGAGCATCTACCGCTACACAACCAAATAGAAACATTGGATTAAAGACCTTGCAATTGAGTGGCTTCTATGTACTAAAGAAATCAATAAATTGAAAACTTAAGGACACTCTTCCTTTACCAAAATAACTATTTTTGATCGCTTTATGTATAATTATTTGGAATCATTCTGTATTTATTTATTTTAATGTTTTAGCTGTAATACTTCGATAAATTTTATTGGAAATTCATCTAATAGTGGAATGTGTTATGGTAGGTAGTATCATCTTGTGTTAGTTACTACAGGATTTTAAATAGTTGTATAGAGAGATAAAGCATACTTAGTGGGCAAGAACGTTTTTAATGTTGTTCTAGCATCTTTACTGCTGAATTTGAACAAGTTTTTGCCTAATGGATCTTATTCTTCTTGTCTTAAAATAAATCTGTTCTTAAAATAAGAAGAAAGAAACTGTTTTTGTAAGACATAATGCATGAATATAATTTGATGCTAATGCTGAATACACACTGTGTGATGTCTACCAATTTAATGCTTTTGGCTTTTGTGAGGAATCAATGTTAAGTTTGAAGGGCACCTTTCATTGATGGGAACCTTTCATTATGTGGGATTAATTTGTTTCACTTTCTAGGTTGAAAGTGCACAGGACTCAATTATGTAGACCTATTCTATTGACACTATGTTTAAAATAAAATGAAATTTCTTTCCTAGTCTCCATAGGCTGTATTACTACTGACTAAATAGAGTTCTGGAGTCTGTAGAAGAAATTATACAAAATTGATTTTACATATGTGTGGGCATGTGATCGTATGCTTCTCATGAAAAGGCATAAATATGAATGACAAGCACTCCTCTACAGGTGATGTCTGACATTTATATTCAGGCTTGTACTTGGTAGCTTAAATCATGTTATATTTTTATTTTAGCAACATTAAGCATTGGCTATCAGTATACCACTAACTTAACTACTTACAAATTTGCTGGTTATGTAGGAAAGCCACGTCAGGTACACCTATTAATCATTGTTTGTCACAACCTTGACGATAATTTTGTTTTATCGATAGTGAAAATATGCAAGATTGAGTTATATATTACTTATGGTCGAGTAATATGCAAGTCGTCCATAAAATTCATGAATAGCATTGAGGTTGATTACCAGTAGGCAGGCAAAGAATTTGCTGCAAAAGCCAAAAGAAAACATTCCATTGGTACAAATTGATGTTACTATCGTAGGACATCAATTCTCAAACAATGAAATGTCTCCTTTTGTCTTTCGTAGTAAATCTTTTGGCTAGTGTAAATCAACCTTAGCGCTTATTCTTTTTGAAATTGGTATTTACGAATATGGATGACATGGAAATGACTTTTTTTTTACTGAACCTGGCGAAGGGTGCAGTACTAAAAGCGTCTTATTTTGTTCACTAAAAAATGAGTTTTTTATTGTTAAAAGTTTCTTAAAATAATTATTTCTTGGTCAAATTGAATTCGAAAATTAATTTCTAACACATTTATCTGATAAAAGTTTGTTGTGTGCACTTCCAGTTTGAAGATTACAATGTCTGGTTTAAATTTTGACTCTCTAACGCAGTGTTTTATGTTATTTGTGAACGGCTAAACCAACACACCCCATTAGTAGTTATTTGGCCAACTGCATTCTCTTGTGATAAAATTTTCTCATCGTTAAAATAGGAAAATATTTGTAGTACTAAAAGTTTCTTAATTTTTGAGGATCTTAGTTAATGGTTTCTTATAAACGAGTTTCTTATAAAAAGATGTGTAAATATGGTCAAAAGGTTGTTTGGTTGAAAATATTCTGAAAAATCTCTCCTACATGGTGATGACCGGCAGAGAAGTAAAGCTGCTAAAACAACGTGTTTCTTGCAGTTGAACATGCGCCCATTTAGATAGATTTACATACAGCTATCAGCTGTATTTGTTTTCAAAACCAATACCAACACACCGCGAAGGTCTTATCATTTAGAAATCTTATTAAAAGTATTAGTATCAGATTTTAATTGTATGTTTAAAATTTATTTCTTAATAGAAATCCAAAGATTTTAAATTTGAAATAACACGAGTGTCTGGTGGTATAGCATTTGTCAATCTCTCCATTCATTATGGTAAGTAAACACACTTTAAAAGAAATTATGACTTTTGAACATCTGCTAAATTATTGAAGTCAAAGCAGTGTTCGAATTGAAAGCAAAAAATCACTGTGGAGGCATCTGAATTCACGTCGACATTCCCCTGTGGAGGATCATCTTTGGAAACTAATCTGCAGCCTGTTGGCTGAATGCCTCTGAATTCAATAAATGCCTTTATAAGAACCTAAACCCCCCCCCCCCCCCCCCCAAAAAAAAAAAAAAAAAAAAAAAAATAGAAATTATTTAGAAACACCCCAGGCTGGTGGTATTATGAAACTTAAGGATAGTGTTTATCTTATAAAAACTATAAACTCATGTTTAGCATAAATGGTATTACCTGAAAATGAAGCGAGTATGGTGAATTACAAGGGTTTTAGAACTACACATATCATATTTTATAAATATCTCGAAATACATTTTTTCTCTACCAAAGTAATTAAATGCTCTACACAACTGGAATATTTGTTTTTTTAATCCATCTAACTCAAAAGGTATAATCCTCCCCCCCCCCCCCCAATCTAAAAATATGTTTTTCTACATTTGGTGAGCTCCACGTGACCTCAGCAACCATTAAATTTTGCGGATTGATGTTTATTTGAACCAATCATCTCTTCGGAATTTTTTTTTTTGTTGTTAAACCACTGCGCAATTTACGTTTAGACAAGATAACCGGACTAAAATGGATAAGTTAAATGTTGTGTTGTTTCACCATGTACTGGAACTAAATCCACGGCATCGTGTGTTTAGGTTTCACAGGTTTAGACATCCCCTCTCGATAAACTTTAAGACTATTTGGATACAGGCATTTTTACAATTTCCAAGTTTTCTGTTCACATGCGCAGAAACCTGAAATCCTTATCAGAATTTCTTTTTTCAGAACTAAATCCGGTGTAAGTCGACGGGTGATTGTTTGACTAGAAATGATATGTTAAAACTCGACTTAAGATGGTAAAATACTTTACTTGTATTTACTCGTGCAGTATTTAAATTAGCACTGGTATTAGGTCACAAATTTAAAACTGAGCGAAGTAATCCGCATGAAAAGTGAATTAATAAAATTATCAATGGATACTCAAAACACCAAGAAAATATTGTAAATAATTTCTTATTGCTACGTTCTCACAAGTTAAGTACGCAAATTTTAAAACTTAGAGAACATATTATGTTTAAGTGGAGCAAATTTATACATTCTCACAAGTCCTCACAAGTTGAGTTTGCAATTTAAAACTGAGCGAATATAGTATGTTTAATGTGTGTGGATTTAAAGTTGAGCTAAAAGTGGTAGCATATGAATATATTCACTTCCCTTCGATTTATTTTCTTTGACTTTGAACAAGTTCAAACAAGTGTCCCCTTGATTTTCTATTATTTTCAAATGAGTGCCCATTAAAACTCTTGTGCCCTGGAGCACAAAACATTTTATAGTATAAAGGTCGAAAATATAGAATTAATTAAATAATTTGTAATAAAATTCCTTCCAATCAACATTCAAAGCCCGTTATATTTTTAGCAAATGGTAAATCAACTGTTATCAAATCTCAACAAGTGTTAGGAGCATATAGAGTAACCATAGAAGAGAGTGATTATGAGTATGACTCAGATGCTGATTTGCGAGCTATTGTTTATGGATGGCAGGAAAACGAACATTTTGCTTTCAAGGTAACATTTTTTATCCTGATAATAAAAATATTAAAAAAGCAGAATAATATATCAAACGTGCAGCCCCTCTCACCCTGACTGGCACTCCCCCTCCCTCACGCTCCTTTAGACCCAAATAGGGTTAATTTTGATGAATGGAATAAATGCTATACAATTATAATGTTATATCAAAATCAAATATTGTTTTATCGCTGAGCACATATTGTTGAACATTGTTGAGCATTCATAGTGCAAAAACATGTTCAAAATCCGCATTAAAGACGCTAAAACAATGTCGAACAATGTGGCTCTAGCATCATTACTGCTGACTGTGAACAAGAACATAATATTTATATATAGTTGACCTATGTTTTATTTTTACCAAAATTCAAGCCTGAATATTATTGCCGGATATCATCTGTGGAGGGGTGTTTTGAGTTGATATACTATAAAACAATTCTATTATTTCTGGATTTCTGGCAGATAATTTCATGTTTGAATTCTGACAAAATCCCTCATAGCTGTTCTCTTGTTGTTTCAGATTTCATTCAGTCATCCACCACAAATCTTTGATTTGGTGTACTTTCTTATCATGTTTCTCGTTTGCTTTTGTTCGTTACTCATCATCCTGATCGTTTTGTGGAAAATTAAACAAAAATATGATATTTGTATACGACGCAGGGTAAGTTAGTAGTAACTGACCAATATTTGAGAATAGATGTGGACGTTTTAGCCTTTAACATTTGCTTAAAATCGCTCCTCCACATTGATTATTTGTTCATATTTGGAGTACCTGGATAACTGTTTTTGATTGGTTTCCAGTGCTGGAAATAGAAGCAAATAATCACTGTGGAGAAGTTATTTTCAAGTGTAGCTTCAGGCTAATGACAAAAAATCCCTCCTCCGCAGTGGTTATTTGTTCTTATTTTGTCCGCTGGGTCTCAATCTTATTACTTGCAGAAAAGAGTACTGCGTTAACAATAAGTGTTAAATGCAGTCTTTGAATTTCACTACGGCAATCACCTGTGGAGGAGTGCATTTGAACATAATTTTCAGTTGGTTTGGCTGGCCTCAATATATCTCTGTCAGACATCATATGTGAAGGAGTATTTTTAATATAGTTTTTAGATTCACAACCGGTTTCCAACTAGACTTTAGACTTCTCTGCACTTGATATGATATGATCCCCAACTATAAGAAGTAGTCAATATGTCGTTAATATTTAAGGTGGATTTCCACTAGGCAAAACGGTTGCTGCAAAAGACAAAAGAAGACATTTCATTAGTAGCATCAATTTCTACCAATACAGTGTCTTTCTACTTTTGCAGCGAATTTTTTGTCTAGTAGAAATTAATTACATTTACAACTTCATTCTGCATGATTAAATTCCTCTACATTAATTGTATGAAATTTTCTACGGGATTGATTTTCGGACTTCTGTTTTTCGGATGTCTATATTTTAGACACCCTGTGTCCAAAAATTAGTATTATTTGAAATGTTGTATCATCAAAATTTCATATTGAACATAAGTTGTCTCTTAACTAACTAGCTAGTTAATAAGTTAATAGGCTGCGGTTATTGTTTTACTGGAATATATTAAAGAATCCATGAGAGAAATGCTGAACTCAAAATTATAAAAAAAATATAGGATATTTCTTTATTACACAAGGTCCCAGTGACCAAATGTTATTCAAAGTCTGCAGTAAAGACGCTAGAACAAAGTAGTTTGACATTGTTCTAGCATCTTTACTGCGGACTTTGAACAAGTTTTTGCCCACTGGGTTATATTGTCAATCAACAGAAATTCATTTGAACCCTTTATCAGATTTGGTTAAATTACGTTCAAATTGCCCTCCTTTCATTTCTATAATATATTCATACAATCGCTTTAGGGTGCTTAATCGAGAGGGGCACTGTTTTAAAAATAAATCACTCAAGGGGGGGGGGACTAGTTTGGAATAGACACTTTATTTAAGCATTTTCCATACTTACATATTTTTATTATTTTAGCAAGAAACTATAGAACATGAGGAAAGAGTCAGTCGTCCTTTTAAAACTGTCTCCATGGTATTTCGTGATAGAAATACGAAAGCTGAAAAGGTACGAAAGCCAACCCTGAAAATAACTATCGTACATCATCTGTGGAGAAGTGTTTTTGAGAGTATTGTTTTAAGGTGCAAACTTTACTCAAAAACATTCCTCCATGTTTTTTGTAATCATCTGGCACACATTGGATTATTCGTAATGAATTAACCTAGTAGTGGAGTAATTTTTGAGTATTATCTTGTAAAACATGTCGTATTGTAAATCAAGGAAGTTGTGTAAAGGAATACACTTGGATGTTTCGGTGATCACGTCTTTTCTTAATTGTTGATTTCCACTAGGCAAACACATCATTGTGAAAGTCAAAATAAGACATTCCCTTGGTAGAAATTGATATCTCATCATGTGAAGTTACATAAATTTCTACCAATGGAATGTCTTCTTTTGGATTTTGCAGCAAATCTTTCCCCGTGAAAATCAACCTTAACTCATCAAACCTTTTGGAAGAAAATAATTTAGATAAGCGAGACAACTTAAACCCCATCAAATACAACCTTTAGAAGAGACATAATCACAAATATATGAATCGAGACGTTGGCTGCTCAAAGTAACAACTTGTTGCAATGCAATAACATCCTTTTTGTACAGAGACTTCACAAAAAGTAACTCGAAATAACTGCCGGTGATCACTGTAGCGGAGAGATTTTTCAGAGTATTTTCATATTCTGAAAAATCTCTCCTCCACCACAGTGATGACTGACAGTTATTTCAAGCCCAGTGCACCAAAAAGAAGTTATTGTATTGCAACAAGTTTCTACTTTGAACAGCCTTGTCTCCATGTATTTGTGAATAGGTCTATTAATGAAAAAATCAGAGAGGGTGAATTTTATGCAGAACGGTCTTATGTAATCAGTATTCAGCATTCATTGTTTAGCTACTTAGCCGTAGCTTTAGTGTGGCATTTGATTACGAAATTTAAATTGATTTTTTTAGTAGTGCTGGATAATTAATTATAGTTAATTAATGTTATTTCAGGTTGCTCCAACACAAATTGCATGCAATCAGTTTTCTAGTGGCCATTTAGCAGTAGCATCATATATAGTTGAATTACCACGTGATCCTGATGGTTATGCACCAGCTGGACAGTCTGGTATATGCATAGGTAGTACATTGGTAACGAATAATAAATGGACGTTTTCTATGCAGGGTAGATATAATAATAGTAACGCAAGATCAAAAAGAAAGAGAAGACATGTTAATCTTCTTGTTTGATTGTATTGGCACAGTGTATATTGTATATTTTTTGTTAGCTTGCATGAGAGCAGAGATAAATGGTCAGCTGGTACTACTAGTCGGATCAAGTAACAGTCCCATAAATTATAAGCCTAAAAGAACTGGCGGTCATCACCTGTAGAAAGCATTTTTTTAGCATAGTTTTCGGCTTTACAGCTGAAAACTATACTCAAAAAACACTCCTGCACAAGTGATATGACAGTTATTTTAAGATTGTGATGAAAAGAGGATATGTTTTATAGTTGCATGTTAAAAAACTATTATTTTTTTAGTTCCTTTTCATTATTGGTACCCACTCTTTACTGATATTAAAGACTGTTTATTTTCAAGCATTGTCAAAAACTTCAAAGTCAGCAGTAAATAGGCTAGAACAACGCCGAACGACGTTATTGACTTTGACTTTGAACAAGTTTTTGCCCACTGGAGACGTGACTAGAATTCCTAGTCTATTAAACCCTCTTTAATCAGTGGTCAATATAAGAGCAAATAACATCTGCGAATGAGTTGGTTTTGAGCGTAGCTTCAGGCTACAATGCACGAAGTTGTGCTCAATAATCCCTTCTCCACAGTGATTATTTACTGTTATTTCGACCGCTGTTTATTGGGGTAAAAGTAATCACTTTGTTTTTGCCTTCATTATGCACAATTAGGTATGTGTTCTCTCACAAAACAAAATTCACAACATGATAGGCCAACAATTCCGTATACTTGCGGGTACGGATTGTGTTGTATCCGGAAAAGTCTTCGGCAATATTTTACGCCGTGTCCATGTTGATTAATCCATCAAATTCATTAGATACATCGAGTATATAGCTCCTGCGGAGAATAGTGCTTTTGAAGAGAATGATTTGAGTCACAATGCTTGAAAATCAACATTGACCATAGACGCAGGATACTTTTTAAAACATTTTATTTTTATGGCAATAATATTTTTTTATTATAACACTTTTTGTTGTTGTTATTACATTGCAAGTTGTTAACTGCCGCTCATCACATTGTCGCTAAAATATGCTGATGTATCTCTCCTCCACAATGATGACAGACAGTTTTATCAACCCCAATAGTTGGTTTCTCGGTCTTTATTTACATATTGATCGTCATTGCATTATAAGGCGTTCCAGAATCGTAGATAAATAAATAGTCTTTTATAAAAGTGAGTGACGTTGCATTACCCTTCTTAGAAACGCAGTAGGCTAAAGAACAGAATAAAACTTGTTCAAAATCCGCAGTAAATTGTTGAAAACGTTGTTCTAGCGTCAAGTTTTTCCCCCCTGGCGGCTGATACATTTTCAAGTTAGCTATTCTTATTTTGGTTTGGGTATAACCGAATGAGGGGACATCATGTAGTTACATACCCAAGGACAAAAACCTGTTCAAAGCCCGCAGTAAACACGCTAGAATATGAAAAAGTGTCTTTACTGCGGTAAACAAGGTTTTGTCCATTGTCCACATGATGTTTGTTTTTAAAGGTATTATTTAGATGGAAAGTTGATAACGTAATTTTTATAAAGGTTCTTTCTTCTGTTTTTTAATATGTTAGCAACCTCGTTCCCAGTGATTCTTGCCTTTTTAGAGGTGTATGTCGAAAAGACTGGGGCGACACTGACAATCTGCGGTGTAAATTCATACCTCTTAGGTTGTAAATCAAGAATTACACCCCATTTTACGCCCTGGAGGTATATTTAATGGGGTTCATATGATCTCTAAAAGCTTTATGATTGTCAATTAACATCCGGTTAACTGACGACTTTGGGAGTATTTATATTTTGCAATACGTTGCTGGCTATAATTAAATATTTTGAATATGATGGTTGAATATGATGGTTTTTAATTAAAATATTGGGCAAACACTTGTTCAAAGTCCGAAATAAAGACACTAGGACAACATTGTTCTAGTGTCTTTACTGCGGACTTTAAACAAGTTTTTGCCTTCTGGGTGAAAGTTGAAAAATTTGTAACTTGAAAGTTTCGAACATAGAAATTGCTTTTTGATGAAGAAAGAGATAAATTCTCAAATGGATTGATGGTAACATTTTGCTAAGGTGTACACTCCATTCTTTTTGGAGGGGTGTAACTAACTCTAGAGGTGTAAAATTACACCCCGCAGATTGTCAGTACCCAGTGGGCAAAAGCTACGACGTAGTTCTAGCGTCTTTACTGCTGACTTGGAACGTGTTTTTGCCCACTGGGTGGAGGTTGATTAGATTAGATGTTAGATATGTTACTGAACTCTTTTTCTTGCTATCTTACCAATTAATAAATATTTATAGAGTACTGAGTCAACGATCTTGTAAATTTGTTGACATAACGTTTTGCAATTTATTTATCTGCATCATTTTTCCAAATTTACATTCTTCAGGTGAAAATATAACTGCTGGATATCACGTGTTGAGGAGTGTTTTTATTTTAGTATAGTTTTCAGCTTCAAAGCTGAACTATTCTAAAAAAAAACGCTCCTCCAAACAGATTGTTTGTCCCCCAGTAAAAACGCTAGAACAGCGGTAAAGACGTTGTTCTAGCGTCTTTAGTGCGGACTTTGAACATGCCTTCACTGGACTCGTATTACCAAAAATACTTAATTTGATGGGTTGCCTTGATTATTTAAAACTGTCAGAAAGAGACATCAAGCCTCAAAATAACTGCGGGGGAGTGTTTTTTAGTATAGTTTCAGCTACAAAGCTGAAGACTATACTCGAAAATATTCCTCCGTTATTTTCAGGTTTTCGAAAAAAGAGTATAAATAACATCTGTGATGAAGAGTGTCTCGTGATCAATTAATTTGCAAGATCATGAATCTTTTCCGTAGATTCTATTTAAAGATGTATATAAGATAGAAATATGTAAAAACTAAGTGTTAATAATATTTTTGCTATTAAGTCCAGGACAAACACTTGTTCAAAGTCCGCAGTAAAGACACTCGAAACAACGTCGATGAGTCGGTTTAAGACGTTGTTCTAGCATCTTTACTGCGGACTTTGGACAAGTTTTTGCCCACTAGGATACTACACTTTTTTTGCATGCAAAATTTATACGTGATTTATACACCAAAGTATTTTAATTTTAACAAGGAAATCCCAGTGGGCAAAAACTTGTTCAAAGTTAGCGTCTATACTGTTGACTTTGAACAAGTTTTTGGCCATTAGAAATAAATAAATAAATAAAGTTTCTGCGATATATGACGTGAGATATGCTGTGATGATGAATAAACCAATCAATCACAAGATCTTTGTTCTACCCTGCTGGTAAATCAAGCTCAAAGTCGATACAACGTTGAATTAACGTTGAGAGCGCTAGCGTTTGAACATTGATTTTGATTAACGTCGTTTGAGCAAGGTTTCTCTCAGTTCAAGTTGCTTTTTTATTTATTCAAAAAAAAATATATAATTATCGAGTTTTGACATCTCAACGTTGTGTATGTGTATGATTTATTGTAAAATTTCAAACTCGTTCTCAGCGCTTCTTGTCATCTGCGTAGAAGGGTGTCAACAATCTTGAAATTGATTGGTTTCTTAAATGTTGTAAGACTGAAAACTACTATCCCGGCGAAGAAGAGTGCTGGGTAAATGAGCTTTCAATTGATTGGTCGAAATAAAAGTAAATTATCATCGTAGAGGAGGGGTTTTTGAGCATAGCTTCAGGCTATGTAGCCTGAAACTGCTCAAAAATCACTCCCCCACCGTAATTATTCGCTCTTATTTCGACCATGATATTTATTGGTTTGTACGTAGCCTAGGAAGCAAGACTGTTGTTTGAATTTCAGCACAAAACGGCAAAGCTTATGGTGGAATACGGCAGTTACGGTAGCCAAGGATTCCCGCCTCTTTTCTTCCTTCTTAATTTTCTTTCTTTACGTTATGATCCGTCGTTTGAGATTTTAGTTTACATTGTGAAAATAATTTCTCAAATCTTTAAAATATCAACATTACTACATCAACATCAGTTTATATATATGGAAAGAAAAAATAGAGCTCAGTATACTAGGCTACAGTTACGTCGGAAATCGACCAAACTACTTATCTAGTCTAGTTTGTTCGTTATGAAGTGCCATATCATTTAAAAGATGGTTTTAAAAACTTGGTACATATTGTGAAAGACTACCGTGTACGGTCTTGTATATCTTCTTACATGGACCGAATGCGGAGATATACGAGACCGTATTCGGTAGTCTTTCACACCGTGATATCTCATCTATAATAGGATAGGTCAAAATCTACTTCTTAAAACTTATACTCTTCCTTAATAACTTGGCTGTAAGTTTATTGATTGAATTTGCTTTTTCGCTTTTGTTTATTCAGGGAAATTATATGTACTTTAATTCCAGCCTGATTTCGGTGCATTTATGGAATCCAGGCTTTTATGTGTTACTTTTATTTTTCGATATTATATTAAGGTTTATAAGTGTTTATGTTCAACCTCGGACCCAGCTCTTTTTCTTTGCTGTGCTAAAAATATTTTCTAATGAGAGAAGGAGGGCTAGAATTGAGGTTGTTTTTATGTTAATAGGGATGTTTTGTTTACAGACACACTCTCGAAATTTCTCTACGAAATCAAGACCGAAAATAACTGTCGGACATCACCTGTTTTTTCACGGGTAATGTTCTGCAGTTATTTTCAGGTTTGGAAAATGGGAATAAAGTTCTTTTTATAAAATAGCATGAAAGAAAACAAACAATTGCACTTTTTTGTTTCCCAGGGATTGATTTTAAGACATCGTGTCCAAAAATTAGTACTATTCGAAATGTTTTATCATCGAAATTTCATATTGAACAAAAGTTGTTTCTTAACTAACTAGCTACTTTAATGGAAGAAACTTTCGCGGGAAGAAAGTTTCGCGGTTCGGCCCGACCGCAAAATTCTCGTATTTCGCGGG
>JAULBZ010004017.1:0-15417 GCA_032360805.1 Neoturris breviconis
TATATCTCCACTAATATTCATTCTTATGGAGTCAAATCTTCAGAATATGTTAGTAACAATATGAACTTTCATCTAGATTACAGAAGGGAAAATTTGAAAAAAACATCTCAGGGTGATTTTGTACCTAAGTAACAAGTTCTACACTTTGAACACTCGTTTTCATTGTTTTACGAAAAGATTCATTGAGGTTAGATTTCAAGTTATAAATTCAATAATTTAAATCACCTGGTTTCAATGTGATCATCCATTGGTTTAGTGTATGTATCTTTCAATAACAAACACAACAAACAACTTATTAATGTAAGGACGCCATTCAATGTGAATGGAAGGTGTTCTGATACTTTTGATAGCATTTTATTTTGTGGTGCCAATATACCACCAACACGTGCCATTACTGATGCAAAACCCATGCCAGTACCTCTAGAATAATATACACAGGGCTCGAAATAACAGCCGATCATCACTTGTGGAAGAGAGATTTTTCAGAGTATTTTCAGCCAACTTGGCCGAACATATTCTGAAAAACCCCTCCTCCACAGTGATGACCGGCTGTTATTTCGAGCCCTGATACAAAATATAACTTTATACTTCAAGATGTGAAACGCAAAATAGTCATAGCTAATAGTTTCTACAAGCGCATAGACATCTCCATATTTGTTGGCACCCATTTCTTTTTCAAAATAAAGCTACTTTTTTGATACTGTAGTTTTGTATTTATTGCGGTATGAAATATATAAATATGTCGCACCCTATTAGGGGCAGGGTATTTTGCAACCTCGTTCCCGGGGCTTTTTGCCTTTCTCCGAGTATTTTGAAAAGGCAAGAAGCCCTGGGAACGAGGTTGGATATTTTGACCTCGTGTGTGGACAGTGGAATACGGATACCGCCCCGTTTCGAAAGATCATGGAACACAAATGCTACAGTCACGAAAACTTGCCTGGTGCTAGTGTGCATTTAATAAGGAACATTTTGGCATAATGTTTTACTAACGTCATCAATTTCTTGGGCGAATGACTTATATGACTGGAAATGTTAGGACTTTTCCTATATTTTAACTAAAATCATTTTAACAAAATATTTTTAAAGGAATAGCTAAGGCCTAACTAAGGATAATTTACCCTTAACCCTAGGGGGGGGGGGGGCGGATTCCGTCTCCTACCATATTGTGGTGTATGACATTTTAACAAATATAGATATCGTGCGGAAACTTTCCAACATTTGAGCTTCATATCATCTTCTGATCAGTATCTCTGAGTCATAATCTAAAGCCACCTATTCCCCCCCTCCTCTCAGTGTTACAGAGCCTTAAAAAGGCCAGTACTAATAGGGTTAACAACCGAATAATTGACAGGTGTTAAAAAAATACAAATAAACAAACACTTTTCTTCATATTATTTTTGTTGGAAAATCGTTTTGGTCATTCTTTTTTTAACAAATATTTTTAACCTAAAAAAATATATTTTAACCACCTCTTCTGTCATAACGTCATATGACGATAACGTCATCATAAGTGACGACGTCACCAATTAAAAAATATGCTAAAATGCAATCAATTAAACATAGAAGACTACCGAGTGCGTTCCCGAATATTCCCTTATATGGTCTACGCTTTGTCATATACGGCAATACGTAGACAATATACGGGAATATACGGAAACACGTTCGGTATTCTTTTACTTCGTGATTTCCAAATAAAAGCTCGTCCCCAGCCTCTTTTGTCTTTTTTTTTATTTTTCTCGGACCTTGAAAAATAAAAAAAAGACAAAAGGGGCTGGGGACGAGCTTGTTCCAAATAAACCTACCTAACCACTGTGGGAAAAATTTCAACTGTAACTAAAATTAAAGATTGCCATGCTGCAGATAAAAAGAATCGTGAAGTTAATGCTAACACGTTCTGTGATATCTTGAATTTTGTTTGGGTCACAAAATATGATACGGTAACGCCGAATGAAGGTACTGCTGTTGCAAGAAATAATATCATCGTAGTATATTTTCGACCAAAGCTATAGAAAAATAAAGAAGAAATGCATAAAAGAAATGCTAAATTCAATAAAACAAAGGTAACATATTGATGCGAGATCTATAGACTATAGACGTAGCCTGTACTACAAACTCGACGTCTGGCGAGAAAACGAGGCACTTTTTTTGCCGCGGGACGATGTATATTCAAATGTAAAACGGTTTTGAAAGTAGACCAACAAGTTAAACCTAAACACATAAATATGATTTGCATACACACATTATTATACAGTGTTTGAAATATGTCTTTATTGAGGGTAAAGTTTCAGATCCAATAAACAATTGAAAGGTAAGTTTTTCAAGGTAAGATTATGTCAGATCACTATGGTGGAGAGTGGTGAAATTTCATATTAAGGATAAACATTCACATTTTACATTTTACAAAACAATTGGAACATCTTTATCAAGGTAAAATTAAGTCAAATAACTGTGGAGGAGAGTATTAAATTTCATATAAAGGATAAACACACACACTTTGCATGGCATTGGGATTTCATGTCCTTATTAAGTTGATAAAGTTTCAGATCAAATAAACAATTGGAACACCTTTAGGTAATATTCAGGTAATATTATATCAAATCACTGTGGAGGAGAGTAGTCAATTTTTATATCATAATCTGAAGCAATGCTCAAAAATAACTTATGCACAGTGGATATGAATTGCATACACACATTATAGATCATAGATCATTACACATCATAGCATTATATACCATGTATACTATGTATAATAAAGCATACCTTATAATATATTAAGTTGTAAAATTTAAGTGGTGTTGTGTGACTATAACATATAAGTACATTGAACATGGTTTCTATTTGCATCATCTGTTGTTAAAATTAAAAATAAAGATAAATATAACAATGAAACAGAAGAATACTTTTCCTTAAATTTAGTTAATTTTATTATAAAATAATAAAATTCTTTTTACTTCTAATTCACAATTAAATATAAAATTCATTAACTTACCATTACATAATTATATAATCAAACTTTTACGTCTAATTCACAATGGGAATAATTAAATATAAATTCGTAAATTTAACATAACATTTATAATAAATCTTTTATAGGTAAAATTTGAGGTAAAATTCGAACAAAAAGTCGGAATTTTCACGTAGATAAAAATTGATAGCAATAGCCCATCCAGATGTTGTTTGGTGGTTGAAAAACCGGTCAAGAAACCATGCACTGACGACCAAGTATGGTTCTGTATATTCCCATGTGGACTGTCATATATAACAACACACAATGCGTATATGAGGAGAATCTAAAATAGCATGCAAATAGACTTACCATTTTGATAACAACCAGGTTATAATCATACAAACAATTTCACTAAATCCCATAATTACCATGTTTACTGTAATATCGCCTGACAAGCGACCAACACCTAATGTAAGACCATAATATGCAAATGCACATGTAAACCTGTAAAAAAAAAAAAGATTCTTTCAATTTTATTACATTGGAAGAATGATCTGTTTAAAGCAACGTTTACACGCTACACTTAATCGAGTCTATTTTGTCTATAATCTACGAATTGGAAGAATCAGTGGAAAGAGTACATATGTTTCTAAATCGTAGCTGGTTTGTTCAAGATCTTAGACAAAATCGGCTAGGATAATTGTAGAATGTAAACCTAGCTTTAAGATCGATCATTTTTAAATAATATGTACATACATTGAGCTACAATGTAGCACCTTTGAGAAACGTGTATAACTCAGGGTTACATTCTTACCACATGAAGGATACTATTAAAGTTTTCCATCTGGTTGATGCAAATTTTAATAACGATAAATAATTGTAAGTTTGTTTTTCTGCACTTAATTCCTCTGCAATTAATGAATCCATTGAAGATAAATCAGGTACTGGACGTTTGTTACGTTTTGCAAGTTTTCTTAAAACATCTTTGCCATTTTCAAACTTCCCATTTATAAATAACCAACGAATACTTGGAGGTGCAAACCTAAAAAATATTATTACATAAACTTATATGTCCACAGCGCAAAAAGGGACCATCTCAAAATTTCGCTCCAAAACCAACTTTTTCATTAGGGTTAAATCAACTGAAATTGATAAAATTCAACAAAAATACATCTGTGCAGAAGTCGGTGCGAAGAAACCAATCCATTGCAAGATCATTGACTCATTACTCTCCTCTGTAGATTTTATTTTTGAGTCGGTCCCTTACTGCATATAATTTCCTATAGTGACTGTTCATTTGCACACCGTATTTCCTCGATTAAGCGCTCCGGTGCGCTTATTTATTTAGACAGTTTTACGGGAGCGCTTATTCAAGGAGGGCGCTTAATTAAATTTTTTGGAAAATTGAAAAAAAATTAACATAACTAAATGAATGAATGTAATACAGATATGTGTTGTTACTAATTACCAGTTGTCATATAAATTTCATAGAGAGCGGGACCAAAGAACCTAGCAATTGCAGAAACTCTTTTCCAAGAACTTAAAATATAATCTGAGTTATACACCCACTAGACTTTAAAACAGAAAAGAAAGTTTGTTTTAATTAATATATTTTTTTTAAAGAAGAGGGGGGCGCTTATTCGAAGGAGGGGGATGGCGCTTATTTAAAATAATTCTAATTAGGAGGGGGCGTTAATTCGAGGAAATACGGTATACGGCGGTAAATGTTAAGAATATAACCAAAATGTGGTGAAAAAAAATCTGTTCCAACATAAAAACGACTGGGGGACTTTTCCTGCGGATGAGTGAATCTGTTTTGTCTATTGTTTTCAGACTTAAATTGCTTAAAAATAAACACTTTGCTATTATATATGAAACTTTTCTTTGTTGTTCCAAAATGATTCTTAGAAACTCGGAAGTAACCCTATTCAGGATGTGCTTTTGGGGGCTCTGAATGGATCCACAACTTTAGATGGGAATATGCTATAATGTTTAAACTTTCCAGAAAGTTAGTCTAACACATAAACAACACTTTGACATAATTATTTTTTGATGACGTCATTACTTATAATGACGTCATCAGGGCCAAACAGGAGGTGCAAAAAAAATTTAGGTGCAAAAAATTGTTGTGAACCAAATTTTGTCAGAATGCTTTTCAAGCAAAAATGTTTAAAAAAATATATTTTTGAAAAAAACGAAAAATACCTCCTGCCAAAAGTTTTGCTGCTAAAGGAAAATTAGCCCTAGTTACCAATTTATTTTTTTCAAAAATGAGTTATTATAGGAAAAGTCCCAAAATTTCAAGCCGTAATAGCTATTCGTTCAGAAGTTATGAATAAAAGTATGGGAGGGAGGGCACTTTGTGCCCCCCCCCCCTCATCCTGAATAGGGTTAATCAAGGAATATACCATATTAACCCATTTTTAGGGTCATTTTTTGGAAACAGGCGCATGCGCAAAAATCTTAGTCAATTTTTCTTGGTTTTAAGAGTAAAGTATAACAACTTTTTGATAATGCAAATTTATACAAAACTAGTAATCGTTTAAGCAGTGCCTTTTTCTGTTGTTGAATCCTTTTACATGATACATGACAGGCGTCTAAAATCCACTATTTCTACGATTTTGTTTCTTCGCTGTTACTGTAACCAACGTATTACCACCATTGGCAATAATTTAAATAATTTAAAATTCGTTTCACTTTTAAAGTTTCAAACATTAATGATCCGCTCTTTGGCGCATATGCCAAAACATGGGGTAATAGGGTAAGCTCGTCCCCAGCCTCTTTTGACTTTTTTTTATTTTTCTCGAGAAAAAAATAAAAAGTCAAGAGGGGCTGGAGACGAGCTAGGTAATAGGGTACAATTGTTTAGTTGGAATATACTGCAATTCCTGCAATTCAATAGTAATTACACAAGCCATTCATCAGTAATTGCATATTCATTATAAGGGCTAAGAGTTCCTTATGATTGGAAAGCCAGATATACATAAAAATATAAATCTTAGGTAAATAACCAACCATAGAAGAACGAGTAGAGGACTTCCAGCAATAGTTGTAGCAAAGCATAGATGTCTCCAGTTTGGAAAAATCTTAAACATTATACCAAATAACATTACACCAACTCCCCAGAAAGGCATTAAACCAGCAATTGTTCGCCATTTGGTTCCAATAAACTCTAGCATGTACACGTTACACAGCACAAGAAAACCTATAGAATAGACATTGTGGTAGCTTGTTTAATCCTATTCAGGCCGGGGGCGGGGCACAAAGCCCACTTCCTAACCCGTGAAATTAGAATACATTAACTAATCGGCTAGTCCCTAACCAATTACCAGCTACGCAAATCATGGAAAAGCGATAGTAAAGTGCAAGTGTTATCACTTTTCTTTAGTAACTATAGAAATTTTCCCAGTCCCCTCTTGGTTATTCCATCCCCACCCCCCGCTTATTTGATACTACAGAGTAAACATTAGGCAGGTTCAACTGAGTATTGCAATTAACCATTCTAGGCGGCACATTCTTTTCTTACCTCCAAGAGAAAATCCTACAAAAAATGAAACCACTATCATCATATGCCAATTTATTGATAATCCTTGAATTGATATAAAAACTAAATCCATTGCATATACCGCTACAATTGTTTTCTTTCGACCAACCCAATCAGCTGGAAAAACAAGAAAACATATATATTTACTAAGGAATTGAGAATTGCAATGCATGATGTGAAATTAACAAGCGGGATTAGAATAAAGAAATTTGTTGTTGTTCGTCCAAAAATAATTTATTAATAGTAGCCATCTGTTGAAAAATATATATCCTAGATAAATTGTAGGAAAAGTCATAAAATTTGTAGTCATATAAGTCATTCATTCAAAAGTTGTGTAAAAACGTTTAGCAGGGGAGGGGGGGAGGACTTTGTACGGCCTGAATACGATTAAGCTAGATGATTATCTTTAAGTGAGAAATTACTCTTAGAAGAAATACGACATGAAACTTCAAAAGCGGCAGTAAAGACGCTAGAATAACACTTTCAATGTTGTTCTAGCGTCTTTACTGCATACTTTGAACAAGTTTTTGCCCACTAAGACATTACCTAACTGTCCCATAACAGCTGCTCCTACTAATACACCAACCATTTGTGTGGTAGCGATAGCTGTTGGAATCCAATCACGATCACAAATTAAATTCCACTATAAGAAAACAACATACATCACTTGATGCCAATTCCTACCAGTGAAATGTCTTCTTTCGGCTTTCGCAGTGATTTTTTCTTTTGTTATAATCCTAGTAAATTTACGGTTTCTTTATTAAATTTACGGTTTCTTTATTCTTTTTAGCTTGCATGTAGTATGTAGGGAATGTATTTGGTTGTATAGCCGATTTTACATTCTCTTGCATATCCCTTGTTAGTCTTCTTAAGATTACAGGTAATCATTCATTCCCTTTTTAGAAACTCGCGGATTAGAACTAACTTGCGGATAAAACTAATTTGCTGACTAACTTGCAGATTTTTCCGCGTTCTGAATGCATCTATCGAATTGAACCATTCGTGCATGGCATATAAACAAACATGGCGTCCACAGTGCGCATGTTAGTTCTATTCCGTTCAATCTGCAAGTTAAACCTAAAGTTAACTTATTTCCGCAAGGCAAGGTTAGATTAATCCACAATTTAAACTGTGTTTTAGTCTATATGTCATTTTTGAATTTATGCAGCAGAAATTTTAGAACTTATAATATTTTTTAGGGAGATTTTATGAAAAAAAGTCCAAAGAAAAATTTGCCTTGTGTGCATGTACGTTCTTTTTAACAACTTCTATTTGTTCATTTGCCATAAATTGTACAGAAATCATTGTTTTCTACATATATATAATATATGTCTTATGACACTGATTTCGAGACCCTAGCCACAGGACTCTGAGTGAACCTGTTGGTGCATAGGAAAAAGATTATGATCAGGAGGGACAGGGATCTTGGCGGGGAAAGAGGATTTGGTTGGGAAACAAGAACCGTTTGTCTTAGGCGAAATTTCTACTTTTGTTAAGTCGTAGCAAGAATGGGCATTTTAGATAAGGAAGAAATTCTGCTTAAGGCTAGTTGTAATTAATTTCAAGATCGGTGACTTCATCTGTACATAAACTACAGAAGAACTACAAAAGATATACCTCACTGACGATTGTGTATATGCTATCATCAAATTCTATAGTTGCATTGTCATATTCGGGACATCTCTTTAGTGTGCGGATAGTGAAAGATGTATTACCTAAAAAAGTAAGTATATCGATTAGTGAGTGTTAGCTGTAGCTATACGCCATTTTCGTTATTGGGCGGCTGTTTTGGCGTTAAGATTGCCTTAATATTTAGTGGCCGCTAAGATCTTATATATGGGCGGCGAAATATTCCGAAATTAATAATATACAAGTTTTTTATAAACTTACGATTTCAGCGAGAACTGGTGTGTCTTATTTTTTATCAACATTTTGTGACTTCTCTTATTTGTTTCTTAAATTATCAAAGTGAAAACCGTATATACTGTTACAAACATAGATTCTTACAAAAGATGCAAAATGAAATGGTTCGTTTAACGTTTCTGTTTTTGTGACAACTAAAGAACTGTTTTTGGTCCAAATAAGAGACATATTCAATCTCGAAACAAAGATATGGTTGTTTCCTACAGTTTGATAATTTTAGTTCTGTGTTTCTTTTTTTTTTGACCTAACTTCAGAACTGTTCCTTTTAAAGTCTTTTCGGAACCCGTTTCTTTTAAGCACTTAGAATTAAAATTGCTACTTGCCACCAAGCTCGTCCCCAGAACCTTTTTAATTTTTTTTATTTTTCTCGCACTTCCGAGAAAAATAAAAAAAAGTCAAAAGGTGCTGGGAACGAGCTTGGCTAGCCATTAAATTTCACCTAAATATCAAGACGCAAATAGTAACAATTAATAATATTATTGGTTGTTACACACATCTGTGGAGAACTAGTAAGTAATGAGGTTCTACCTTCTTGAGGTTAAAATAAAGGAATAACGGGGTAACAATTTATCTTTGCAAAAAAAGTAACTATTTGCATCATACTTTTGTGAATCTTCTAATACCTTCCCATAAATTTACAAATTTCCGGGAGTATACCCCACCAACGACAGGTTAACCATGCAGAATGTGTGCGTGCTACAATGCCCAATTCGTGTATTTCTCTGGACCGGGCAATGAGAATTTAACAATTATTTTGAGAAATATTATTGCAAATAGCAACCAAATTTTAAAAAAAGACAAAGCAAGTAAAAAAAAGAGTTACTTTACTTGTCAACAACTACAGTTTGACAGATTTTAAAAAGGGTAGTCGGGGTAAAACCGAATTGCAGGGACCCAGTGGACAAAATCATGTTCAAAGTCCGTATTAAAGGCCAACGTTTTCAACGATCCCTGTTGACTCAGTCCATTTAACTTTCAACCCTTCGTTAGTATAGTGAGGTACCCCCGGAAATTTGTTAATTCATAATGGGAAGGTATTAGAAGATTCAGGGGGCAAAACGTCACGAAAGTTTGATGCAGATTTTTAAAGTATGTAAGAAAATAACCTCTTGAATAATAATTTTTGTTATGTTACTTTCACAGCAAAACTTAAAATTTCCGGGGGTACCCCACATTTCTTACTAGTCGTGTTGTAAAACGTAGCTACATTCCACCATTTAGGTTGAGCACCAGCGAAGCTCATCATAATCATACTCCATGCAATAATTATCTTTGGTACTGTAGCAGCTAATATTACAAGCACTTGGCTTCTACCAAATTCCCCAATCGATGAAACAATAACATCTTGATAGTTGCTCATGATTGGTCTGTTATATCATTATACCCTAAGGAAATATAAAAAAAGAATTCATCGATATCGGACATTGAGTATTATTAGTTCACGTTAAAGTACTCACTCTCCGAAACAACCTCGTTCCCAGGGCTTCTTGTCTTTTCGAACACGGAAGAGGGGCCATATTCGCCGCTCTTCCGTGTTCGAAAAGGCAAGAAGCCCTGGGAACGAGGTTGTCTCCGAAAGGCTAGCGAATAATACAGCCCCCGGATAGTCCTTTTCATAAAACATTGAAAACGTGGTGTTTGTTGCTAAAAGTAGAACTTGTTACAATGCAACATTGTAGCAAGTTCTACTTTGAGCAACGAACGCCTCTTTTTCATTGTATTATGAAAAGGTCTTTTGTTTCAATAAACAGTCTGTATTCGATTTATTGGTTGCGTAAAATATACTCACTATCTGAAAGATGTCGTAATACAGTCCTTCTTTTCAATAAATGATCTGAACACCGAATTCGTTACCATATTCCCAATGAGCACACAACGCCATAACAACGTCAAAAAGACGTCATAGTGATGTTGTTCGACGTTAGAAAGTGTTTTTTCTTATTCAAATTCCGTAGTAAAGACGCTAAAACAAAGTTTTCAACATTGTTCTATCGTATTTTACTGCGGACTTTGAACAGGTTTTTACCAACTGACGAACGGCATCTGAACAAAGTTCATAGAGACTTGCCCAAGTGTATAAATTTGCTAATCGGCTAGAAGACGAAAGATTCGGCGGTTCAAAAAGACCCAAACAAATTGAAATAAATTTTTAACTTATCGCGTTCACAAATCATTAAAACTTGAAAATTTCTACAGTTACTGAATAAACATGATAACAATAGTACTATAATATCGCTATCTCTAGAGTTTGTCATATCTATGGGTTTGTGTAGCAAGCAATTGCTTATGATCTATTACATTAGTTAATTTATTCTGGGAGGAATAAGGGTTTTTTACTAAATAACAATTAACAATTAACAATTTTTAACAGTTTAACAGTTAAAACTTTTTCTCCCCGCCGTGTAGTGACATTGTCTTTCTTGTATCAAAATTGAACTATGAATTTCTATCAGCGAATGTGAGAGAAAACTCAGTAGGCACAAAACTTGTTTAAAGTCGGTTCAAAGTTCAAAGACAACAGAACAAAACTAAAGGACGTTGTTCTAGCGTTTTTGCTGCGGATTTTGAACAAGTTTTGACCACTGGGAACAAGTAAGAACAAAAACCTCTCCCAATACGGTAGATGGTGTGACCTGAATATCTTCACACATTTAGAAAATGAGCTGTGTATATGACGGTCTAGAAAATGTTCGTTTCGATACCATAATTGGAACTGGGTTGGTCTATTTTCAATTGCGACTATTATCCCGACTTTACCAAAAACATGGCACAATTCTATAAGTTTTCCGCGAATTGTGTAACGTGTTTGTCACTTTTATTGTGGACATACTTTGCGGGGTAAAGGGTAAGTTTTCCATCGTACATCCAACATGGGGGATAAATTTCTGTTGCTACACCACTGATTTTATTTTCCCCAAACTCATACGGACGGCGGGAAGATACAATGACACATTATTCTTGTTTCTTCAAATTATTTGCTGAATTCTTCTCCGTTTATAGCATACCGTAGAATCCCGAATATAATCCTCCTACCCGAAATAGACTCGCAAAATTTTAAATGAAAACACCTGCCATGGCCTTATGTTTGGTGCATTAAAGTCATACATCAAATTTCTTTATTCATTTTACTTGTTTAGCACATTTCTAAACCCAATTTTCTTTGCTTTCCCTAAAACCTTTTTATCAATCCTATATATGCTAGGGTGGGAGGGGGCGGATATTTGGCCCTGGGCTTTTATTCGGAATTTTACGGTTTCTAATTTTAGCTTCGGGGGCGGGGGGAGGGCGGGGAAGCAAATCATTTATTTTGTGGAGACAAGGACCTACTGCAGAACGGAAATAGTTTGTCCTTCTGCAAAGCATTCATCTATAGTCCAGGGAAGGCAAGGAAATGAAATATCAGTTTTTTTCTCATTCAGAAAACTGACTAAAAACTTGAATGATCCATTTAGGCAAAGACACGACTTGGTGCTTGGTCTGCAATTTGCCTTAAACAAGGGGAAAAGTTTTAACATTAAAATATAGCAAACTTGTGAATGAATCCAAAGAAGAAAGTTAAGAAAGTCACGTTTCTGTGAGTGTACACGTCGTTACTAGGAATGCAGGAGAAAAAACATTGACGCCCGAATAAATGCTAGACGATGTTTTTGCAACTGCATGAAACCTTGGTGTAACTACTCATATACGCACCGAAATTCAAAACGTTCTCTTACACACGACGACTTATTTTAACAAATCACACTCTCCTCCGTCGAGGTATGATTTAATAATCGTATTTGAAAAATCAAAGAAGTAAAACGTGAAGCTAGTAGTACAATATTGCCTTATTTTTACGTTAGTAATTCGAGTTCTTATTTCAGCAGCTATACAAACCATAGCATAATAGCGAAGAATGTGACACCCAACATATTCAATAACAAAATACTTTGAACTTTCACACTAACTTAGTTTAACTTTTTATCCTTCATGTTTTTACTCTTCTCGTATTTAAAAAATTTTGCTATCTTTATGTAAATCTAGACGGTCGTTTTAAATAGAGATTATAATAATAACAATAGAAAAGAAAGTAGAGATTAAAGACCATACGAACTCCGTAAACCTAGGGCTGTCATTTTGGAATGTAAGCAAACATGTATAAACCATGCTTTTGATTAGAGTTAATGTAAATACGATGTTTGGGGCTGTATCGAAGCATTAAAATCTTCAGAGTTTGAAAAAATTAAATATTAAAAAATTCTCTCGCCACACATTTTCCCAATCCTGGGTGACAGGATTGCTTTTGAGTTCGTATGGCCTTTAACTTGTGACGTGCAGTTGTTTGTACAATAGAGAAAGTAATATCAATATCAATATATTTTACATTGTGGTTCATTGATGAACGGATTTTGTCCCAAATTTTACTTTTTTAACGTCACAAAATTCACCGGAAACTTTCTACGCGTTATCGGCGAATGGTAAATGCGATCTTAACGATGGACGTATTTGACGGGAAAAAATGGCGAGTTTTTTCTCGTTAGTTTATTCGTTTGTTCAAGATGGCTCTCCCCTGAAAACTGTGCTTATCTCAAGGAAACGCTACTGGTTGGAATACTATTTGCTTAGCCTTTTTCTTCCTTATATACTACTAGAAACGATTATAGACGATTATAAACGATTATCTGTCCTCTGTCGTGGAAAGCCAACGAATTTTACTTATTTTACAAGTAATCCTGTTAAGGGAAAACAAAGACCTTCTGGGGAAGTTACGGCAAATAGAGCTATTCTCTTTCATTTTTATTTTTGGCTAGGAGGGGGGATGCGAGGGGAGGGAAGAGGTTTGTGTACTTTCAGTACATAGATTTCGAACTTGTTCGTTAACCCTTCTTTAGTATGGTGGGGTACCTCCGGAAAATTGTAACTTCATATAAAGGTATTAGAAGATTCAGGGGGCAAAAAGTTACAAAAGTATGATGCAGATTTTTAAAGTATGTAAGAAAATAACCTCCTGAATAATAATTTTTGATATGTTACTTTCACAGCAAAATTTAAATATTCAGGGGGTCCGCACCATACTAATGAAGGGTTAACAAATCACTCATAGTGGAAGATATTTACGTTTGTCACTCATAGCTGGCATATATTATTTAAACCTATTAATAATTTCCACTACCTAGTGCGAAAAGTCTTGTTTAAAGTCGGAACTAAAAACGCTAGAACAACCTTGCAAACGGGCAACAATCAAACGAGTTTGGTATAAAAACAAATAGATGCAATAAAATATTTTATCTTATTTTTTTGGACGGATCTTACTGGTAACAAATGTATGCCTTTTGGACGTTTAGTAAACAATGCCTGTCAACATGAAAATTCGAATCAAATGACCATTTTTTGGTTCAGATAATTCTAGTTAAACTTTTATATCTTCGACACGTCTAAGCAGGTAACTGTAATTGACACTAATCTGGAATTAGAATTTTACCAATGCTTAGTGCCTATTGATTTGAATCGGATCCACTAAAATACACCAATGACTTGATTAGACATTGCAATACAGTGCAGTGACCAAAATAGTGGAAAATACTATAATCACTGCTGAGGAATGATATTTAAACATAGCTTCATGATATAAACCTTAAAGTTATTCTCAGGATCCCTTCTCAACAGTAATTGTTTTCTATTCTTTCGGCCACTTGTAATATGACGAATTAGTTCTATGATGGTGACACAGCAAACTTGATCCATATCATTCAACGAAAAGGTAAGAAGCGCTGGAAACGAGGTTGAGCTTCATGATATAAAGCTTAACGTTATGCTCAGAATCCCATCTCAACGGAGATTATTACCTCTTATTCCAACCACTTGTATTAGAGTGTGAGAATAGTTAGAGTTAGTAGCAAGGGCGTTAAAGAGTTGCGAGTTTAAGAGGTGGGGAGTTGCGGGTGGATGTTTCTTTATATATATAATATGTTGGGATTTTTAGCATCACCTTTATAAGCCTCACCAGGTTGAAAATTGACCTTTTATCTTCAAAATGAAGGGACATGTCCTAAAACGTTGGTTAAACATGTTTATTGAGAGATGGTACCCATAGACTTGGATGCGAAGAACCTTGCTCAAGCCTGGAATAGCGTAATAGTGGCAGGTACTTTCTGTTTACCTTAACCTCGCGAAGTTAAATAGAACGATCTCAACAAATAGAGTTACACATACTGCTAAGAAGGGAATTCACCTTCAAGTTGATTCAGTTGATAGGTTGCACATGTGTCGTGACAAGAGAGGAAGGGGTTTCAAAGCCGTTTTGACCGGGTGCGATAGCAGTGTAACAGGGTTCACGTCTTACTTGGCAGCAAGTAAGGATGCACTTGTGGCAAGAGCCTGACCCTTAAGCATTTCATTGTCCGAAAACTAAGAGTAGGAAGACGGTCTTCAGTGAAGCACAGAAAATCATAGACGTTGTCGGTTTGACTGAGGTGGAAATAGGGTCACAGTCCGCTACAGTGACATTTCATTTTTCATATACATTTTACATCTGGCCTGTGGCATTAACATGCTACCCATATAAGTTCCTAAATTGCCAGCATTTTCAAGAGACCCTGTCTTGGATGCCATAGATTGGATGCATACTAATACGTAGATTCACTTAGATTCGATACGTCGCGTTATTGAAAATTTTCGGTAACAGTAAAATTATCGCCACTGTCCAACTCTAACCCAAACTAACAACTCCCTAAAGCCTGACTCTATCCATGAGCTAACTTTGCCATTACTTCTTTATAATATGACGAACTAGTTTTTATGAAAGGTGACGCAGTAAGCTTGCTCCACATCAATCAACGTTTGTAAACATATTGGTCTGGTTTCCTTGTAGCAGTCTTTTAATATGATACAAGCTTACTAATGTAAATATAAACAATATAACTTTTCAAAACAGTTAGCAGATACCAGTGACATAGAATTTGAAAGGTTATCCTTCGTTAAAACAACATTTATGACTGTTTGGAATTTATAATAGGTTGATTAACAA
>JAULBZ010004018.1:0-15417 GCA_032360805.1 Neoturris breviconis
TTTTTGAGATAATTACTAATTTGTAATGGCATGTAAAAAAATCGCTCTGAAAATAGGTCAGGTCTGCCTTAAACACCAACTTTGGAGTAAAAGAAAATTACCTTCAGACTTCATTTTAGTGATACCTGTTAAGATACACAAGTCAAAAGTGATACTGTAAGGTATGAGTCAAAATGACGGTCTACACGTCAAAGTTGTGATACATAGGGAAGTTATATGAATCAAAAGTAGAGATTTTAAAGCACCTTATACGTGTCATTTTAGGGAAGATATACAAAGAACTAAAATGATGACGCATTTCACGATGGCAGGTGCAGTTAGTAATGAGTAGGGAAGGAGAGAAAAAGTTTTTAACATGTTTGATAATTATTTAGTCTTTCGATATCGTTGTAGACCTTGCGCAAAGTTTATAGAACGTGATTGATCGCTTGGGTAAGTTAATCCGATTTTTTTTGGTCGAAAATATTTACTATGTTTAGACTGTGTTTAGACTCCGAATAAATCAATTTCAATCAGTTTGCATATATTTCCGGATGACCTCTCAAGAAACCTTAGTTTTTGTTGTTTTTTCTGGAGTTTCTTTTTGTTATCTTGTCAGAATTAGTTAATTTGCACAGAAAATTAAAAAATTTTTTTTTTCAGTTTTGCGACGTCCATGGAGGATGTGAATTTTTTTTGCCCAAACGTTTTTTTCATCATATCGACTCATTTCTGAAATTTTAGCCAATTCTTATAGAGAGAGCTTCTTGCCTTTTCAAAATACGGAACGGCGAATAAATCTTTCATCGCCGCCCTTCCACATTTCGAAAAGGCAAGAACCCTGCGAACAAAGTTGATAATTAAAAAGAAGAAAAGTTCCCCTTTCTGATTTTTTTAACCATGTTTCGACTCAGAATTAGAGCCAAATCAAAAAAAATGAAAACTAAATTTTTCCCTTTGTGATAACAACCTCATTTCCATCAAGACTTTTTGCCTTTTTGAAATATAATTATACGGAAGAACATTTTGCATACTCGTATCTTTCAAATGATATAACATGTTTAGATTTTGAGTGTTCAGAATTATCGTTCTTGAAAAATAAATAAAAAACAAAAAATTTGAAAAAAAAAATGGGTGAGAAAAAAAAGAAAAGAAAGTAATAAGATAAATACCTACATAGACAACACAAAAATAGTTATAGGAAAAAGGAACGTGGATGTAAGCTATAAAGCTCGAGAGATTCACAGGTGCTCATTAAATAAAATAAAAAATCTTTTGTTTTGAGCTAGAAAAAATCAACCAACTTAAGGAAGTTCAACAAGGTACCTAACTATATATTCCTTAAAAACTGAAACGCCCCTTATAGAACTCAGAAAGTACCCAAACAAGCCCTACACACCTACACTCAATGTTTTTCAGAGACATTCCAAAGAAACATTAAAAAATCGGGTACGGTTTCTACCCAGTGGCGAAGAGAAAACGCTAGAAATCTTAAAACATAAATAACTTTAGGAAGGAGGAAATAACATGTTTACCACTATAGAAAAAATAATTTGATAGCATTAAAGATAAACAGAGTGAAATGAAAACGAAAGTGAATTCACAGCTTGTCTATCATTTTTGGTTGTTCCAGAAGTTTCAAAATTCTCTGATTGACTAACAAGTTTTTTCCCGCGATATGATTGGTTAATCAGCAATTATTTTTATTTTTATTACTTCATTAGAAAAAAATCATATTTCTTGAAACGATATAAGCCCTACCAAAGTGTAAACACCTATGCTATACCGCTATTTCTGTTGATATAAACGATTTGTTTGCAAAGGTAGGACTGTCGATCGTCTTGTGGAAAATTTCCGTTTTCAGAAAAATATTTAGTTGAAAATAGGTACTTAAAATTAAATTCCCCCCTCCCCTAAATACTCATCGGTTTGTCCGCAAATTGTCCCAAATCGACATGTCTACCTTTATTCAGTTTGCATACAAAGTTTCAGCATTGTGCAATCGTTATTAGTACAGGCGTTTGTATTTGAAGTGGGTAATGTAAAACATCGCCGCTTTTCGGATATTTCAAAATGTCGCGAAATTCATCGGAATGAGGTACTTTAAACATACGAAGAGAAAGCATGTTCTTACTTTGGTAACTAGTGTTACTTTCATTTCATGACAGTCGTAGCGATACTTGTTTAGATCTACTAGCGAGTAATAACGCTCAAAATAACACTTTTCTTCACATTTTTTGTGAGGATATTTAGACAAAAATTGTAAAGTTCCTTCCTAAACGTACTGTAGCATATCATTGACTAATTCAGGACTAATTCTGGACAGTTCGTTAATCATCCATTGTCTTGCTTGTAGGTCACCGCTAGGCCTTTGAAAGTTCTGTATGCCTCTTCACTACTTATCCACCATATTGAAATATAATTTTTATATTTTGCTTCAATTACCTAAGTCAAAATATTTTCATGCTTTCGATGCAACCTAGTTATCATGAGAATCGGTGACACGTGACGGACCAAGTATTATCTGATTATATCTCCACGCATGATGTAAAAAATGTTGAAGAGAACTATTTGTAACTAATTAGGAACATGGAAATTTACATTTTTAAGGTGCTTTATCTTATAAATTTAAGTTTTACACACAAAAAACAACCACTGTCCGGAATTGAACACAGATGTCCGGTATTAGAAGGAGTCACCGGAGCGAAGACCTGGAGATATTCCGGTAATCCGGTTTACCCGATTTTAATCCAAGTGGTCTCAAAGGATGCTCTTTTAAGTTCAGTCCAGCCTGTTAAAATGTACTGCTACAATGTGAAACAGACAGAAATGCAGGTAAGAGTAGGAAACTGTCCGAAATTAAACGATAATACCCTAAACTGTAAATGATTTTACAAAGAATAATGTGACATGGTAAAAGTTACATCTATGTCATGCTTTTCATGTTATTTTGAAGAGAAAAATGGGATTTTTTTTAAATTATATAGTATTTTTAAGGGTGCGCTTATTTTAAAAATAGCGATTTAACAACATTTAACGGGGCAACATTTCGTCCACTTAAGTCCGAGTTTCAATCAAAAAGGGTCCAAGTTATGTTTTAAACTAAAAAGGGGTGTTACCTTCCTGAAATTTGGTATTGACAGTCTTGGGAATATTACGGGTCCTCCTGCCAAATTCTTGTATTTCTTTTTTAATTCCTGTATAAAGGTGCCAACGAGACGTTGGCTGCTCAAAGTAGAACTTGATGCAATGCAATAACTTCCTTTTTGTGCAAAAAACTTTGCTGATATACTCACGGTTTGTTATTTTAGATTTTACTGATATATTCAATAATTATACTGTTAGGTACAACTATAAAACAACAACAATGGAAATAACAGATCTCTTGGTGCAACTTGAAGAAGTATCTGAGAACATTTCTGACGAGAAGAAATATCGCATTAAAGAGAGTCTTGAGACATTCATTGTAACAAATGAGAAAATATTTGAATATTCTGGATTGAATAATGAACAACATGATTCTCTCTTACAAAAAATATTTCTCTTAATAACTGTTGAACATTCGCTTAGATTAACTTGTTTAAGAGTTATACGATTATTAAGTCGTGATAGAAAGTTAGTATTAAGCCTCACAGATGTGGACGCTATTGTGGAAAAGATGGCTGTTATTTTAAATGAAGACACTACAGTGGGTTCTGACGGTTATTTATTAAAAGTAGAAAGTTTAAAATGTTTATGTAACTTGGTTTATCAGAGTCAAAATATAAGAAAATCTTTTATACAGCTCAATATACCAAAAACTTTAATCACAGATATCTCAAAGGCTGAGAGTTCTCTACAAGATAATCAATTTTATGACATTCGTTTATTGTTTTTGATATCAGCTCTTGAACCTAGTACTAGACAAGAACTGCTTGACAGTGGTGTAGTGACTGCATTATTGGATGTTATGGACAAAGCTGTTATAGAACTTATGAAAAGGTATAATATATGCTGCTGTTCTGTATGCACCTTGAAATAACTGCCAGACATCACCAGTGGAGGAGTCATTTCCAACTGATGATATTTCAAGGCTTGCGGTCAATATTAAAGGGTTACTATTGTCACAGTTTGAGTGGTTAGTATTCATTACCGGTCATCACCGGAGGAGAGATTTTTCAGAATGTTTTTGAAAATCTCTCCACAGTGATGACTGGCAGTGATTTTAGGGTTGCAGGTACCTTAAATTCTGCCCTTGACCGAATATTTATATGAAATAAAGTTTGTGTTAGCTTTATCCGTCCATGAAGCAGCTAAAATACTGTCCTCTGGTGTCCTATACCATCACGTTTCGAATGTTGTTCTAGCGTCTTTACAGATGACTTTAGGATTTAGGTATTTACTGACGTATTATCTATGTTTTAAATGTAATTTGTCTGACACCTCACCACTATTAACAGCATTTGCAAGCTACAAAATATCATGGGACTAAATTTTATTATTACATTTTTGTTAGAGACCATCTTAAAATTTCATCTCAAAAAATTTCACTCCAAAACCAACTTTTTTGTTAGGGTTAAATCATCTAAAATTGTCAAAATTCAACGATAATAATGAATATGTGCAGAAGTGTGTTATGTCAATGAGCTTGCAATGGATTGGTTTCTTCGGAATCCATTGCACGATCATTGACTCAGTTTTCTCCCCAGTATATTTTTTCTGTTGCATGACTAACTTTCAATATTCTTTCAGTGTTCAAAATAAATAGTCACTGTGGAGGAGGGATTTTTGAACATAGATTCTGGATTTGTAGTCTGATACTAAAAGTTACTCTTCCATGGTGATTATTTGCTGTTATTTCGAACACTGCCGTATGTCTTGATTTTCTTTTAGAATTGAAGATGAGAATAACTTACCATTGCAGATTATGTGTGAAAATTTAAAATCATTGTTCAACATTATGTTAGAAATAAATCAAACAGAATCAAGCAAACAAATAAACGATTACACAAGACTTGTTAATACATTACGTAAGATGTTAACAGAGTTTCCACCATTTGATGAGAATGCAACTAATGATTTATTGACGCATATTGCGCATATGTTTGTCAATCTTCCTAAAGATGCAATTAATACATTTGTGTGCAAAGTAGATGCTGATCATAATGACAACAATGAAGTAATATTCAAGAGACCAAAAGTGTATGAGGTAATCTCTAATCAGTTGTATTTGTGGAAAAGAGTACTGCATCAAGCCTTAAAATTAACTGTCATACTGTACATCAAATGTGGAGGAGTGTTTTGAGTATAGTTTTCAGCTGAGAAAAGACTTATCTGCAGTTGATGTCTGATAGCTCCTGTAAGGGTGGCAAGGAATATATTTTTATTTAGAACACTTTTCAACCAAAGTGTATAGATCCTATGGAAATGTAGCTTGTACGTAAGCCACTGGGCAAAAACTGGTTCTAAGTTTTTACTGCTGACTTAGAACAAGTTTTTTCCCAATGGATAACTAGAATCAATTGTAACTTTACATAACAATATTTTCATTCCTTTTCAGCATCATGACATGACCCCAATTATTGTTCTTATCAATGCACTAAGTGAAAGAATGAAAATTAAAAACTATGTTACAATGAAGGAAAAATCAATGGCGATATTAACAGCGTTCTGTTATATATGTAGAATTAACCCTGTTATTCGGAAGTATTTACGAAACGAAGTTCTACCAGTATTAGAAGCATCAAATATGCGTCCTGAAGAGCATGATAGTATAAAGGGGCAGATTGTTACATTGATGACCACTGTGGATGTTCCATTAAAGGTATGTAATGGTGCTCAGCCAATACAATAATACATGTCTGAATATAGCCTATACAGTGAAAGATATAACAAGTTAAAAGTACAGCTAATACTATAACATAGGTTTATACTCTATTTCTATTTGGTGTTTACATAATGCTATAATGTATAATGTGTGTAAATCAATCATATCCACTTTGGATAGTTAATTTTTGAGCATTGCTTCAGGCTATGATATGGAATTTTGCTACTCTTCTCCCACAGTGATTTGATATAATTTTACCTTGATAAAGGTATTTTACCATAATCATAAAACACTCCTACACAGGTGATGTCCTGCAGTTGTATTCAGGCTTGCTATGGCATTGGAATACGTCGCTGATACACTCTACATGCAAGGAACACATTTATATTTAAGTATTTAGTCATGGTATAACAGTAACAATAGCAAATTATTTTCTCCCTAGAATATGGCTGCAGATTTTTTATTTGTTTTGTGCAAAGAAAATGCTGAACGTCTTGTGCGACATGCTGGCTATGGTAACTGTGCTGGTTTTCTTGCATCCAGAGGTTTGATGATTCCTGGTATGTCGAATGCAGATGGTGAATATTCTGAAGATGAGCTTTCTGATATTGACTGTGATATAGATCCTATGACTGGTAAGTTCATATATAGACTTATTCAAAACTCAAAATAACAGTACTTCACCTGTGATGGAGTGTTTCCGAAAACAATAACAGTTTTCAGCTTTGAAGCTGAAAACTGTACACACAAAAAGCAATTTTAAAGTACTGAGGGATATTATGATATTGACTGTGATACGAATCCTTTTCTTTTGTAACTTCAAAAACAGTGGTCGAAATAAGAGCAAATAATCACTTTGGAGGAGAGATTCAGTCTACAAACCTAGATACTATTATTTATATCGACCCCCTTTTTTATATCGACCCTCTATAATGTCTAACAACCTATAAATAACTGCCACATATTACCTGTGGAGGAGTGCTATTTGAGTATAATGTTGCAGCACTTTAATATTATTTGATGTACCAGGTATAAAGTAGAAGCTTTTTTTTATCCAACATTGTTGTCAACAATGCCTTATCATTTCACTGTAAACAAGGTTTAAGCTGAATACTGTAAACCTAGCCAGCAATAGCTTGTGCAAATATGTTTAGATGTGGTCTCTGTGGTGAAAATGAGAGCGTAGCTTCAGACACTATAGCCTGAAAACAATGCAAAGAATCACTCCCGCACTGTGATTATTTGTTCTTATTTTGAGCACTTACTTGCATACAATGTTCCGAATAAGAACTCCAAAGCGATCATCTCAAAAATAAAATCTACAGGAGGAGATTACTGAGTCAACGATCTTGTATTGGATTGTTTTCTTCGTACCGAACAAACCAATCCATTACAAGATCGTTGACCTAACACACTTTTGTAACAATAAATTGTTGTTGAATTTTGTCAATTTTAGTTGATTTAACCTTATTGAAATGTTAATTTTCAAGTGAAATTTTGAGGTGGTCAGCAATGTTTTATTTAAGTTCTTATTTCATGCCAGACATGTATTTGTAGACTGTCTATTATTTAAATGTTTCACATGTTTAGGGGCTACACCAAAACCTGTTGAAGATCCGCTCGCAAATATGACCGAAGATGAAAAAGAAGCTGAGATGGAAAAATTAATGGTGATGATGGATCGCTTAAAAGAAATGAACGTTATTAGACCAATGACTGTTGATAAGGATGGAAAACTAAAAGAATTTCAAACTAAGAAAGATGAATAATGATGCCCTATCTTTTATCATTTGATATTGAAATGTGGATATTATTTTTTTTTGTGGGGAAGAGGGCATCAAGTTTATTTGTTCATCTGTTCTTGTAGATAATATATTATAATTTGTTTTTTACTTATTGTAGTTTTAAGAGAATATTGTATTGTGCAACTCTTGTGTATTGCAAATGATTTCAACTGGAGGAGTGAGTTTTGAGTATTGTTTCAGACTAGAATGACTGAAGCTATGCTCAAGCATCCCTCCTCCACAGTGAATATTTGTTCTCGTTTCTACCTTCTTTCAAACATTAAAATGATGATCGGATATCACCTGTGGAGGAGTGATTTTTGAGTACGGTTTTAACCCTATTTGGTATGCTCTTTTTACCTTTGAAAGTATTAGGGGACATTATACCTCCTCCCCCTAACTAAGATCTCAGGAACCACAATTGCTTCATCAATGAAATTTGACATTGACGTGCAGGTAATTTCTGTGAACAAGAAAGTCCAAAAATAAATTCAAATTTTTTATCTCCTGATTTTTTGATGCCACAAGTCAGGTGACATTGCCAAAAACAAAATGTTTGTTTCATTGTTAATAATTTATTTTGTAAACCTGAAAAACTCGTTGCTTAATGTATCTTATATCCCATCTTTCCTGAAAATTAGAATGTCACATGGTCATTACAACTGAAGATATTGGCTATTATCCAAAACCACCTTTCTAGTGATACAAAATTTATAATAAATCAAAAAGTTTTAATGGTATTGACTTGAAACTTTCAGTAAGTATTGAATATGGTCTCTAGAATTTAAATCCGTCAAAAAATAACAACATGCCAGATTTTTTTGACATCATATCGGGATTTTTGACATCATGTCGTGTTTTTTTGACGTCACATGGAATTTTTTTCATTTGAGAACTAAATTTTCATTTTCTCTTTTTATTACAGCTAAACGCAATGGATAGAAACAATAAGAAAATAAGCATCAAATTTAGCAATGTAATATATTAAAAAGTTTCAAAATTGTTCATGTTCTTCTAGAACATCATGACATATTTTGTAAAACATTTCATTTTTGTCAGCAAAATTCATCAGGTTTGGTCAGTAAATTATACAATTCCAGTCTGTAAAATATATATTCAGGTCTGTAAATTACACATTATTGTTACCAATAACTTTTCTAACTGAGAATATAAAAGATAAACAATAATAATTGTTAGCTAATACAACAAATAACAGTAAACAATCTTTTCACTTTTACCCCCCTGGAAGATTTTGAAAATTTTAGAATTTTTCTTTAATTTTCTGAATGCCATAAATTTTGTTAAAGCCAGAAAATTTCAGATCAAACAGACAAGTACATAGAAATTTATTATATTAAAAAGTTATTATATAATGAGTCAGCTGAGTCACCATACCAAATGGGGTTGAAAATTTCTAAATATTGATATCAAATTTCAAAACAGTAGCACGATTAAAATCACGGTTCCGAATGGATGAAATCGAAAGAAAATAATTGCGAGTCCTTCCGATTATATTCACGAAAATGATATAAGAAAAGTGGTAGCGCGTTAGCTCGAGAATCAAAACTTGACTTGGGGAGCTAAAATATAAGGAGGGACATATGAAACTTGTGGGTCATGAGAAATATGGCGGGATAAGTATGCTTGAATGTCAAAACAAATATCTTTCGATGTTAATCGGATGTCTAATACTGGTAATGGTACAAAATTTTGTAAATTCATAAAAAAAATCAGTACTATAAAGAGTTATTTTGATGAAGAAAGCATGCTTCATACCCTTATTTGACGGAGAAAGCATGCTTCATACCCTTATTTGACGGAGAAAGCATGCTTCATACCCTTATTTGACAAAGAAAGCATGCTTCATACCCTTATTTGACAAAGAAAGCATGCTTCATACCTTATTTGACGAAGACAGCATGCTTCATACTCTTATTTGACGAAGACAGCATGCTTCATACCCTTATTTGACGAAGAAAGCATGCTTCATACCCTTATTTGACGAAGAAAGCATGCTTCATACCCTTATTTGACAAAGAAAGCATGCTTCATACCATTATTTGATGACGAAGAAAGCATGCTTCATACCCTTATTTTACGAAGAAAGCATGCTTCATACCCTTATTTGATTCTTATTAGTAGCAGCAACAACAAGTGGATCGCCATTCTTTTCAAATGAAACATCAAATACTTTACGTAACTTCTCTGTCAGGTAAGAGGATGGCTTCACTTCCCATATCTAATTATATAAAACAATAAAATTAGAGTACTAATCACTGTGGAGAGGGGATTTTTGAGCAAAGGTTCAGTTAACCACACTTGGAATTATACTAATGAGGGGAATTCCGACGTGAATTCAGAGGCCTGGTGCACTAAAACAATACGTCGTAAGAATAAAGCATTCTTTGAATTAAGCTGTATATTGATTAAATATTAGAATGCACTGCAAAAGCATCTTTCTATTGTCACATACTACATGGCATGTCTGCAAGCAAGTTGAATGACATACATAGGTACAATATATAGGTACAAACTTTAACGCAAGATAACATTTCCTATAGGAGATAGTATCCAACCACAACTGTTTCTGTTTGTTCTCACACAATGAATGGGTATGAGTTGATGAAATTGAAAACAAATAACAGAAAAAAAACTTCTTCTTAAAAAATAAAATAATAATATCGAGAAGTTAGGGACCATCTCAAACCAATTTCTTTGGTAAGGTTAAATCAACTAAAATTGACAAAGTTCGATAATTTAAAGGTACAGTATTGAAAGCAGCCCATCAAACCAAGTGAAAGTTAAACCTAAGCACATAAATATGATTTGCATACACACATTATACAGTGTTTCAAATACATGTATTTATTAAGATGGTAAAGTTAATTGGAACACATTTTTCAAGGTAAAATTATGCCATGTCACTGTCACTGTGGAGGTGTTGTGAAATTTCATATCCAGGATAAACAACCAAATTCTACGTAGCATTAGGATTTCAGAATAAGTTGATAAAATTCCAGGTCAAATAAACAATTGGAAAACCATTATCAAGATAAAATTATGTCAAGTCACTGTCGAGGAGAATAGTGAACTTTCATATCGAAGATAAACAGCAAATTTTTGCATGTCATTAGGATTTCACGTCCTTATTAAGTTGATAGAGTTTAAGGTCAAATAAACAATTGGAACACCTTTATCAAGACATAATTACGTTAAACCACTGTGGAGGAAAGCAATAAAATTTAATATCATAGCCTGAAGCAATGCTCAACAGTCACTCCTCCACAGTGGATATAAATTGGATATACACATTACATATACTTCATAGCATTATGCATGAACTAAATAATATTATTTAATTAAAACTTTATAAAATATATTATTATTGTGCTGATGAATTGGATACACACATTATACATCATAGCATTATGATATATATGAACACAAATATGCGTGCGATCAGTCAGTGTAATGACATCACTGCTAGACAAGCTAGCATATGAGAATGTCATGTCTTTACGAGAACCCTGATTATATAGGAGAACACAAGTGTAAGATGTGGAGAGGTGCAACCACCAAGTCAGTTGTAGACCGGTTTCGTGCTATATTAGGATTTATAAGCACAATTAGACTATGGTGGCCAGAAATCTTCAAAGAGAAGTCCTTCAAGGCACATTCACATCGTATACATTAAATGATATAATTTAGTTTTATAAAATATGTTATTGTGATGTTATGTCCAGTGGGACCATTAAAGATAAGTATATTAAACATAATAATTAGTTTAACATAATATGAATACAAACATGGTATACATTAGCAGCAATAAAATTTTGTAAAGTAAAGGTGGTTGTCATCATCTGTTATTAAAATTAAAAGAAATAAAGAATAATGAAATAGAAGTAGAAAAGTTAATTTTCAAAAAAAAATTAAGTTCAAATGTAATTCTGGTCAAATCCTTATAAACAGTGAAAAAAATTCAAAAAATTTTTTAAGTCAACGAAAATCATAAGTTGAACATTTTTGTGAATGTAAATTTCCACTTTTGAAAAAATCTCTTTTTTGCCAATACTCGGTCCCAAGTTGACGAATTTGTAAAAAATTGGCTAGCAATCTCGTAATATTGCCTAGAATTTCAGGACGGTACCACACCTTTTCGGGCCATCGGATAAATGCAATTTGGACCCTTCTTGCCAAAAATGTGAGATAGAGTGGACAAAATCAAAAAAATATTTTGTGAGTCCTTCCAAAATATCGCCACAAATGCTGGTACCGAATTTCAAAATGGTAGTCCTTCAAGAACATGGTCTATTAAGAAAAGCGAGATGCCACCGCCGCAAAGTGATAGCAATAGCCCATCCAAACTTTGTTTGATAGGCTAAAAACACCTTCTTGACAAATAATAATATCAAACAAAGAAGTTACCTTACAAACACCATCATATGAAGCAGTGATAATTTTGTTACCTTCATGGCAGAATGAAATGCCATTCAACCAACTACTGTGACCAGCAAAAACTTGCACAAAAACTTTATACTCCAGATCATATAACTATTAAAAAATTAAAGTATGCAGAAAGTAATATTCACCCTGAGCCCTGTAATTCTCCAGTTTTACCTAACTAACATTTTTTGCGGAAATTTGGATAGTTATAATGAGAAAGTTCAGAAAAAAACAAGGGTATTAAAGAAAGAAAGAAAGCTATTTTTGCACATGAGATGGTCTAAAATAACATTTATTCAGTTTCCTCTATATCAAAAACATTAAGAGCATTCCCATCTCATCATAGGTTGAAATAGGATTCTCAAACAAACCAGAGTCTAAAGGCATCTAATGTATTATATTACCAGAAAACTATCAAGCAGACCAGCATTAATGTACTACATTGAAAGAAATCTATCAAGCAGATCAGCATTAATGTACTACATTGAAAGAAATCTATCAAGCAGACCAGCATTAATGTACTACATTGAAAGAAATCTATCAAGCAGATCAGTATTAATGTACTGCATTGAAAGAAATCTTTAAAATCAATGACCAGTATTAATGTACTACATTGAAAGAAATCTATCAAGCAGACCAGCATTAATGTACTACTTTGAACAAAATCTATAAAGCAGACCAACATCAATGTACTACATTGAATTAAATCTATAAAGCAGACCAACATCAATGTACTACATTGAATTAAATCTATCAAGCAGATCAGTATGAGCTAATGTGCTTTTGACAGAAGCCTACCAAATAGACCAGTAATAATGTACTACATTGAAAGAAATCTATCAAGCAGACCAGCATCAATGTACTACATTGAAAGAAATCTATCAAGTAGAACAGCATTAATGTACTACTTTGAAAGAAATCTATCAAGCAGACCAGCATCAATGTACTACATTGAACAAAATCTATAAAGCAGACCAACATCAATGTACTACATTGAAATAAATCTATCAAGCAGATCAGTATTAATGTACTATGTTGACAGAAGCATGTCAAACAGACCAGTATTAATGTGCTGTGTTAAAAAGTAGTCCATCAGACAGATCTGCTAATGCAAGCATATCAAATAGATCAGAATGTTAATTCTCTGTTTTATTCTACTTACCCTAGCAAAAGTATCATTATGCGCAAGAGCCAAATATTTTCCATTTGGAGATAAATCCATAGAGAGAACATCAGAGGGACTTTCAAGTTTCCACACCAATGATCCATCCATTGATGAATGCATCTAAATAAAAAAAACAGTAATGCAGCTAAAAATACAACGGTTCTTACCTCAAGCAAGTTATTATTGTAAATTCAAAGCAATAGATTGAAGATTTGCACATCTTAAAGGCAATGGTCTTTCCTGTACAAAGGTAAGACTATTTCAATGTTATATTCTATAAGTAAATAGCTTATCTCATTTCAGCTTATTGTCATGCAATCACTGCAGCGGGGATTAAGCGTAGTCTGTTTATTGTGTAGCTACATTTTTATTTTTATCATAAAACTATGGTTAAATAAATGAAACAGATGGCAGTGATAAAAGTATCTTTAATAACAAAAGAATATCTTTTAGCGGTGATTACATGACAATAATCTTTCGTCGCTTTCTGTCTTCACATCAATGGCTTTTCATTGTTATAGTGCAGAGGTTATTGCGATTAACTTTAAAGTTTAAATATAAAAATAAAATAAAAGCTAAAATAAAAGTGATTATCCTAAAAAATAAAAGCAATGAATATCAAAACTATTGACATTCCTCACCCTTTATTGCTAAAAAATAGAACTTCAAAGAGAAACCACAGATGAAATCTGTACAATTCTTTCACCCAAAATCTTCTTCTCTTTCTCTCACTTTTTCTACAAAGTTGTTTACTTATTATAAGCATACACACTGTCAAAGCCTTCTCTGCTCGGTGAGTTCATAGATGGCAGAAATACTGGGGGTTGGAACAGTCCATTTCTTTCTATTTATCTACTACTCCAAAAGTCTTTACCTTTTTGGATCAAGCATATCTTTGCTCTAAGGAAGTTAGTGAACTTTACTTCTTCTTTAAGTGATTTATTTGGGGTAAAACAAAGACCCACTGTAGAAGGGGAAATTGTTTCTTCACTTACAACGAAATAGAAGGGAAATTGTTTCTTCACTTACAACGAAATAGAGCTGTCCTCTTTCGTTTTTTGCTTGGGGGGGGGGGAGTGCTTTCAGAGCAGAGACTTCAAACTTGAACTACCTATTCAGTGGTCGACAAAGAATTACAGGGGAGAAAATCGCAAAAATAATATCATGAAATAGAGTGTTTGTGTGTGGGGAGGGAGGGAGGGGGAGGTTTGGGGATGGAGGGGGCTTAAAAGAATAGCAAGAATAGATATTTTGAGATAGTTATTTTAGATAGCAATTTGCAGAGGGCTTATTGCAACCTTTACTAAAGAAGTATTTGGCACAATAATCAGTCTGTGGCCATAGGACCCTGAACTAAGGATCCAATACCACCCTGACCACTGGACCAAAGGTGACCCAGAAACCATGACCCTGCACTTCCCTAGGACCCTAGCTTGAGACTTTGGAACTAGGATCCTGACTTCACGAGTCAGACTCTGGGACCATAGCTCCTGGACTCTGATGTCCCCGCAACCGTGGTTGGTGCATAAGAAATGGTGGGGAAAGGGAGGTTGAGTGGGAAACAGAGGCCTTTGACCTTAGGACAAATTTCTACTCTTGTTATTTCATAGAGAGCTTAACCCTACTCAGGATGGGCTCTTCGGAACACTGAATAGGTGCTGGGGCACAAAGCGGTCTTGTAATGCAATAACCAAATTTCAGGATGGTACGATGCCTTTTTGCAATTTGGGTCCTTTTTGCCCGAAACATAGTGACAAAATCGAAAAAATCCTAATGAAATATGGCCTCGGAAAATGTTACCAAATTTTAAAATGGTAGCACTTGGGATAGCTTAGTCATGAAATTATAATTTTTCATCGCATTACTAACTTTATCATCACAGTGCGGACCATAGTGTAATAGTTTATAAAATAGTGCAATGTATCGCATAAATATTTTTGAGATGATGATCGTAGAATTAAATTTTGGTCTAGGTGGTTTCAGATATAGCCTTTATCTCAACTTCCTCATTAGGTATAGCTAAGAAATTTGGCTGAATGATGTGAAATAGAATTGTATGGGAGTGAATAAGTTTCAACTCACTAGCCTTAGCAAAAAAAAGTTATTAAAAAAATACCCTGGAATCCCCTTCCCTCCTTCACTGGTCCTATTAGGGTTAAAAAGTTAAGGATAGTTCCCTGTCTTTCTGTATGACTTTTTAAACATCAAAATATCCATGTTTCCTTTTTTATCAAATAATA